>JAQGAE010001479.1:0-22732 GCA_034696685.1 Julus scandinavius
ACTAGTAGCTCTAAAACGATGAAAAAATGTATACAGATCCTGAAGGCTTGTATATTACTGTGTTATTCTTTTAAAATTCTATAAGTTTAATAATTTTCCCAAAAAAAAGTGAATTGTAAAAAGTGTATCCACTGTGCCCCGGTCTCCCCTACCCCTATTGTATTGCTCAATGTAAATGTTAGTCACAAAATATGGAGGTATTCTAGAAAGTGAAGATTTGCACGGTGGTGGTTCACGCACCACTAGGGTGTGCTGAACCGGAATAAGGCTAATTAATTAAACAACCCACCAGGCGTGGGTTGAACACATACAGAACATATGTGGAACATCGTTCAGTTACCTCGAGTTTAAAATAGCCTAGAATAATAGCATATCCATTTTCGCATTAGAAAACCACAGGAGATTTGGTGAGAAATAAATCCAGCAAGTCCAGCCTGGACCCGAAACAAATGGAAATCCTAAATATCCATTGTAATGGCCGGTAATAAATCTTAAAAACCAAACCTCTTTAGCTCCTCCACTGCTTCTGGTGATATATTTCCTAGCGCACTTACAGCCAGGCCCACTAAGCTGCGAAAACAAAATCTTGAAATATGGATATGCGTTAAGCCTTGGAGGAATTGTTGATGACTGCGGCCCTGGCATAACTAAGAATACATGTGATTGATTTGAAAGGATGCATTCCTGCGTGGTGGAAAACTAAAAACTATGTGAACACGTGACGTGACTCTTGGATCAGCGTGGATTATAAGTCTCGTTTGGCCCTTTCACCAGTGTGGCAGTGCCACGACAACTCTGGTTGTGTGTTGTTTCCTTTTGTAAGTTCTGGCAAAATTCCAACAAGAATGTCATTCAACTGCATTATATTGGCCAACTTTTACAATTTCAACAGCGCAAATAAAAAAAAAAAAAAACAAGAAAACGAAAAAGCGATGCAAACGTATTTTTATACTTATTTAAATGATTTCCATCCTCGGTGGTTTATGAGCATACAAACTCACGCAGCCATTGCCATATCATCATAGATGGCAAATAGAAACGCACGTCCGACTCCTTAAAGTCGAACGCACTATAAACCAAAGCAGTATTGCATTTTTTGAACGTTTTATCGACGGAAATATAGTCAGGAATAACAAGCAACGTTGTTATCTGGTAACTGACAAGCCTGTAGCAGTCTTCTTCCCTTCATGTGCAGCTGCATGCGCACTTGATACACATTTTCTTCAAAACTATACGTTTACTCATTAAATGTGTTTTGCCCCAACTTGTCATGTATTTTGAACAACCAAGAATTTTCTGGTTATAGCTTGCTGACAATGGATGCATAAACATTGTCGATAAACATGGCCTACTGTTGATCCAGATAAAGAAAACATACCTCTATCATTTATCAGAAAAACATGATTTAATTCAATTGAACTCAGTACCCTCCAGTCAGCAAATAAATGCTATATGGTAGGGGAGGTCGTACTCTATCATTTCAGGAGAATGCACCTACCTACGTCAGTAGCGACTTAGACACCATTGTTTAATTGCAGTTTTAATAAATCAGGAATATAGGAAAAAAATTCATATATCAGCCAGGAAGGCTATTTCATCCTCTAATTGCATGCAAAAAGAAGGACCAATAGTTAGCATCTGTCTTGGCACGAAGCTCGGTCAAAGGATTTGAGTGATTATGTCTACTCCTATAGTGGTCATTAGTCGTTAATATATGGTAAACAAAATGTGAATTACCAGAAAGATTAAAACGTTTGAATAACCCCAAGATAACTTTTCGCTTCTGGCCATCAACGTGTCCCAATTTCCCAAATTGGAGTGTGGAACATTTCTGTCACACTTGCGGAATGTCGGTAATCGCCTTTAACAAATCTGGCTGCCCTGTACTGGACCATTTCCATACCCTGTTTTTTAATATAAAATTGAACAGCAAGTAAAAAATTTTAACAGAAAGAATGTCTTCTGTATGTTTTATGGCATGAATTGTCAAAGATGATGGAAATATCTTTTGATTTGATTACCAGTTTCTGATTTTTAGCAGATACAAATCTTTAAAACTGCTTAGGATTCTTAAAATACAAACGTTTATTCATATTCGTTGCAGAGTTATTATCGAAAATCCAACATTTATACTTTTAGTAAATGGAAACTTAATTATTGTACATTACAATGAATGTGGAATTTTTTTCACGTTAATTTCTACAAACTAAGTTCACCACGCCATCTAATTCAATACAATAAATGTGTTGGTTTAATATGCTTACATTCAGTTTGATTTGCAGAATAAAAAGCTAGAGGTTTATTGCAAATAACCGAAAAAAAATCTTCATATGTTTTATTCTGATGTTTCCAGACATGGTTTCAATGGGGTTTTGTTGTTGCAAATGTTAATAGGATTGCACATTATATGAAAATATTGTAATATCTTATTAGATATTATATGCGAGTATTCGTTATTTATTTTTCAAAAATAAGTTAAATGCATCTTCAACGTTTTAGCAAATATCTAACATACAGGCAGCGTTTACTAGCATTTAATAAAGGTAAATACGGCATGAATATATTTTTAACATTTGATGAAATACAAAACAAAGATTAGTTACAAAGTATTTCCATTCAAATGAAAGAAATGTTTTCATATAATTTCGCTAGTTAAAATGAAATATGTTCCACTAAGTAAGAAGTGAAGACATCTTTTGAAAACAAACACAAAAATTCACATTTAAGTTTCGAATAACAATAATATTTCATGCGTACATACCAAATTAATTAAATTGACTTATTATAATATGACTATGCCCATACTAATATTATTCAAAATATGCATTAATATGTAATCACGTAATAGCTATCCTGTTTAGTTCAATTTGAAAACTTTTTACAAAACAAGTTCCAATATACTTAAAAATAAATGAAAGCTAAAAAAACAAAAACGAATTAGGTCGTTGCATCTCCATAATCCTCCCAAATTGCAAATGTTTTACATGTATTGTTTCAAACAGCTGCAACATTATTTACACCATGATCCATATGCACATCTCCCTTAGCGATAAATCAATAACATCGAGTAATGTGGTAAGTCAATGTATTGTTCGAGAGAGTTAATCTAATCGTGTCAACATTTTAGTTTCTTGGAGAGTTTGGCGTCAACGTTACGATGACAAGGAAGATATTCAGAGACATTAATCGTATTATTTTCGCTGAGGCGAAAAAAAAGACAATCTTTATATTTTCAGATCATAATTTATCATAGAAAATATTTTCGCAATTCCATCCATCATCGAGTTTATCTCCGAAAGTTGCCAAAAACTCTTTCGCATTTATTCAGAAACACAAATACGCAGTGAAGGCCCCCATAGCCGGTTTTTTTATCACCAAGAATTGCAGTGAGGCCTATTTCTGGAATTTAAAACAGGGACATCCAAAGGATTCCATCCCATGGAACTGGAATAAAATGCTGGCCAATAGGCATCGTGCATGGCCTCTCGATAGCGTCCTTAGAGAAACAGAATGGGGGAAAACAGCGGTGTTGGTGAGAAATCTTTGTTGTCCATCAAGATGATGGCCACCCACAGTATTATACGCATAAAAACACTTCAGCAAAATAAAAACCGACGGACGTCAAAAAGACAAAAAACCACAAAAAAACATTTTTTCCCAAACAAGAAAAAAAAATACTGGAGAGGGTTATACAAGAAGATTACTGGGAAACCCACATAGGAGGGCATTATGTTTGATAACAAGCCAGCAAAGGCATCTACCATACCGATCAGAATTCATCTGAAGATCAGCACACAAAAAGTCTAGTATGATCAAGAAGGTATTTACATTTTGCCTGCAGGAAATTTCAAGAAGTTATGAAAAATATGGAAAACTTTAGTTCTCGACTCAAAAACTCACTTTAAGTATCGAATTACTGCGCGTATTTCAGAAATTCCAGTTAAAAGGGACACGTCGGGACTTGAACATTGTTTCCGAACTACAGTTAGACTCTCCTGATTATAAATAACCAGAATCTATATATTGTATTTTAATTCAAGAATGTTAAAAGAGTGCAATGCAACTTGAAAATATAATGAAAATTATATTATCGATCAGCTGGAACCTTAATCAGTTTTCAAAATTATTCTCGAAATTCCAAAAATCTAGACAAATTGCTCTTAAAACTTTTAGAATGTCCTGGTCACAAATAATCGGATTCTATATACCGTATTTTAATACAAGAATGCTAAAAAAGTGCTAAGCAACTTAAAAATGTAACGAAAATTATATCATCGAGGCATCAGGTATGTAGAACCGCAATCAGTTTTCAAAATTATACTTCTAAAATCTAGACAAATTGCTTCAGCTGATTGTTCATTGTGCAAGGAAATATGACAACCTAATAAGCATTAAACATCATTCTGAGGAAAACTGGAATTCTTATATGCATATTCATGAAAGGAAATTCCTCTCCAAATTTTATGATTTTGATTTCATTATGTTGTATCAAAACAATCCGCATGCCAGGCTTGATAACAATTGCAGAACATAAAATAAATAGTTTTATGGACAAATTTATTACACAAGACAACTTATTGCAAGTTCAGTACAATTTAACTATGATTTCCCGTCACTCAAACATTAAGGTGTCTTGTATTTTGGGTGTAATTTTACTTTATGTTCTTCCTTTAAATCTGGGTTATTGGGTTTTGCTAAAGTTGACACTACAACTGAATTTTATATAAGTTTCCCATGCTCCCAAAGTAGATAAAAAGCATAAATGTTAATGCCAACAACGTTCATGTTTTCATCAGCCTGAATCTTTTAACATCTTTGCGTCGAAATTTTGTATTTAATGTTTCAAATTTTTTTCATTAAAAGCTATCTTGTTCTGAATTATTTTAAGAGTATTTCTAAAAGCGCTTTGACGTAACTCAGAATGATACCAGTGAGCCTCTACAAAAAATAAATTGTTCCCTAGTGAGATGGTCATGAATATGTATGAAGATGCTTTTGCTGAAATTCTGCTTTATCCTTGGCCTGAAAAGCCCTCAAGATTTTGTTAGAATTTGACCTTATTTTGAGCTCATGCTCTTTTCCATATATGTGAATATCACAATGGCTTAACCACTATTTTAATATTACCGCCTTCAATTTCGTCCCCCCCCCTACTTTTTCTAGTAAGTTTTGTCAAATTTACGTTTTAAATTTTCATATATGTCTTTATTCATTAAAATATTCAATATTGATTATAATTTCTTATTTAAAATTTTAAAAGCAAAAGTTTACGACCATATTAATCACACAGGAGCTAAATTGAGACAAGAGAAAAATATGGATGATTTTTGGAAAGGAAATTTCATCCTAACCTTGATTATAAATGTATGGAACAAATATGGAAGTACTTGTTTATATTAAAGCGAGATTTGTTTTCTCTATCGATATTTTATCAATCCATTATCTTTTACTACAATGCAATTCCACCCACATACTATATACAAATGAAAATATGCTATTTCTAACGAATAACGATTATATTTTCAGTACAAATACCTAGTTTTTGAAATTCTTAAAACACTTGCACATGTACATAGTTACATAAATGCCTGAAACTATTTTCAAATAAATCTAGCTAAAATTGAGAGTAGCATGTTCAATATCATAGCAAAAGTATATTCAGATGATATATTCGAATTACCCGAGAGCAATTTTGACTGAAAAAAAATGCTAATTTCAACTGAGTATTGCAAAACATTATTTGTATAAACACGGAAAAATTTAAACGATCAATTTCGGTTACTTCACTTTTATTCACTTAATTTTAAAGAAAATGATGTACCTTAGCAACAAATCTGGTTCTTCCATTTGAAACACAGGGCAATATTCAGTGAAGACCTTACTTGCTATCAGGCCAACATCCTATCATAGCCATCACGACTTTAATTATTAACACCTAATGCTTCATTACCTAATGCTCCATGACGGTCAATACATTTTGCAGATAAAATATTTTGTTAAGAAAAGGATAAGCTTGGCAACAAAGCTGGTTTTTCCAATTAAAACACCAGGTAATACTCACTGAATGCCTAAGGTGGTATCATCCTATCATCAGATCATTTCTATCACGACTTTCTTAATACATAATGCTTAATTACCTAATATGACGATCAATACATTGTATAGATAATATCGGGTGGTAAATATGGTGCTTCACAACATATTTATTTAAAGATAAAAAATACTTCAAAAATTAAACGAACCTAAATTATCTAATTCTCTAAGACGGTAAAAAAATTATATATTATAACAAATAAAATAATTTTAAAGAAAATGATGTACCTTAGCAACAAATCTGGTTCTTCCATTTGAAACACAGGGCAATATTCAGTGAAGACCTTACTTGCTATCAGGCCAACATCCTATCATAGCCATCACGACTTTAATTATTAACACCTAATGCTTCATTACCTAATGCTCCATGACGGTCAATACATTTTGCAGATAAAATATTTTGTTAATAAAAGGATAAGCTTGGCAACAAAGCTGGTTTTTCCAATTAAAACACCAGGTAATACTCACTGAATGCCTAAGGTGCTATCAGGCTATCATCCTATCATCAGATCATCGCTATTACGTAAACGAACCTAAATTATCTAATTCTCTAAGACCTTAAAAAAATTGGATAATATAACAAATAAAATGATGTACCTTAGCAAAGAAATCTGGTTCTTCCATTTGAAACACAGGGCAATATTCAGTGAAGACCTTACTTGCTATCAGGCCAACATCCTATCATAGCCATCACGACTTTAATTATTAACACCTAATGCTTGATTACCTAATGCTCCATGACGGTCAATACATTTTGCAGATAAAATATTTTGTTAAGAAAAGGATAAACTTGGCAACAAAGCTGGTTCTTCCATTTGAAACACTAGGCAATACTCCTGCAGTGAAGGCCTTACGTGCTATGAGGCTATCATCCTATCATCGCTATCACGACTCTGTTAACACCATCTCTGGCCACCATCGCCGTCACTTGCAATTCGGCTCAGGTCCCCAGATGCACGAATACAGTTTCGCCAATATCATTTGCTTTCAAATGACATATCACATACCAATTGCGTTATTCCAGGTACACACGCGCATGCAAGAGTACCCATTTTGTCAAGAGAAAGCCCTTCTGTGTATTTTGGCTTTCTGGAAGAGCCTTTGGTGCCAGCTTCATATATATATACGTGCTCGCCCAGCATGCCTAAGCGTACGATGGCCAACAGAGTGGCTTTTTTTTTTAAACCCATGATAGATACTTTCTATCGGAGTTTCTTTTTCGTTCTTCCGCTAGAGTGGTTTTCTAACGGTTTCCTTCAATTGTGTATATTGTGCAACTAGGCCGACGCTGCGCCAGAGGATTGTGTCACAATGTATAGGCTTGGACAGAAACAGAGAAGAAAAGGTGCAGAATCCCTTTTAATAGTTGGCAGGCCCAAATCTAGTTATGGCTTTTGAGCGAGGGTTTGGTGAAGAGACTGGCAGCTCCTACAATGTTTTCAAACATCCTCGTGAGCCAAAAAAAGATACGGCAAAGAAAGCCTTATTTACGGATAGACCGACTGAGAGCATCTTAAACCCCTATCTCTATTTCTTTATTCGCTTCTAAGAGTGTATATATATATATATATATGAAAAACGGAAGAAAGTAAAAAAAAAAGAAACAAACACAGCCCCAGAAAGGATGGACAATAATTGAAGAATTCTTGACAGAAACAACAACCCAGAAGATAGAATGATCCTTCTGCAGTCTATATTACTAAAGCTGTATATATATTGAAGATAATTTCACGAATTCGTGGCGAGCCTATAAAAAGATGAGGAGGAAATGATTACATGCAATGACTACTGATTAAAACAGAACGAAACCCTTGTTTTGTAAATAATTGCGTGTTATGTACCACTGGATTGTGCATATTTTGAAATAATAATGGTGTACTAAATTACAGAATAGAAATAAAATATTACATTATAGGTCAAGGATGAAGCATTATTGATTAACCAAAACCACATTCTATGTACAGTACTGTTAATAAACTTATAGTAGTGTGCAAAACTAGTTCGACATGACCAATTTTGGTAATTCGTAACCACACAAAAAAAATGTATTTAATCGCTTCCAGTAATGTAGAAATAATTATTTATTGAGAGTAACTGAAAAATAACAAGGGCTTTAGGCTCTATGGGACTCAGCAAAACTAGCCGGTGATAATACGAGTGGATAAATATAGGAGACAAACGCATATACACTTTTTTTAGAGTTGTTTTAGAAGAATATATATTCTGCTGCAGACCAGAACCTGAAAATTAATCAATTGTTGACTTAATTAAATTATGTCAAACTGTTTTAAAGGTTTTAGACCTATAATAGAAATAATGCTGCCAATTAACATTCATTTTGCACATGTCCCATACTTCGTACAAAATTTAACTTTACGGGTATTACACCTGTATTACTGTAGTGATAATCTTTGTAATACTATTTTAGACGAAACCTATATACACGTAAACGTTGTTACCTCCTATTTTTTAGATGTACGTTTTGTAACCCTGGTGAAAAAAACAATAGAGATTTCTATTGTATTCTATTGTTATTTGTAACGTTGTTTTCTATTGTTTTCTATTGTTCAGTCAATACAGCTAAACCATAGAAGTCAATAGAAGCCAACACAGGAACCATAGAAAACAATTAATATCAATTAAGTGTCCAAATAACAATAGAAACCGATAGAAATCTCTATTGGTTTCTATTTTTTTTTTCACCAGGGAAAACACACTCAGACTCGTAAATTTAAAAAAGTAATACGATAATGAAAAAAGTTACTATAGCTTCTCATTTTGGTAACACATGTTCATGTACTGTATTTCCGATATCTGAAACACATTATAATCTTCATTATAGTTAGATTGCAAGAGCCTTATCAATTAATAAGGAAATTTACTTTAAAAAAAGGCAAGTTTTCTAGTGTCTGGTGTCGATTTCAAAAGCTAATGTTCCATTCTCAATTACACGCTTGCAAGGTTAGTAAAAAAACGTGTCCCAACTAATTAAAGTAATTTACTGATTTCAAAAAGCAAAAGTGTTATCGCCTGCTCTTAAGCACGTTTCGTAGCTAATAAAAAAAAGCTACACATGGATACAGTTATACGTTTTCCACGACAAATTTACGGCACTGTCAGCATCGGTGGCACAGTTAGTTCTATAGCAGAAGTTGAAACCTACATAAGAAGAACAAAAAAAAAACACGTCGTCTTGCGTACTTTATTGACAAATTTTCAGACAAGGTACTAGGCCATAAATTAGTTTTTATCACTTCGCGCATACTTGCAAATAAAACAGATATTCCCCATTGTAAACGACACGCAACTGGCGCCGCAATTCGAAGATTTAAAAACTGCGTATTTTCTCGGGGAAATAATTCTGCATTTAGAGAGATTACGGCGAAGTAATGTGGCCTCCATTTGCATGGCAGTCAAATCAGTGTTTATTATAAATTTGTTTGTTCTGTAGTTTAAAAAAGTGACTTAAAAAAAGGGTTGTCTCCTGTACGTGACAGACAGCAGGCCTAAGTGGTTTAAGACGAGAAGGACCATAAATTTAAGCCGAGCATGGATGCTATCCATGAGAGGCAGAAAATTTGCATAAATCGCTTCAAATTTGATATTAGATCAGCTTATCCATGCAAGCGCAGAATTAAAAATAAGCAATCGAGCCTAACCTTACTTAACGGCAGTATATACGCTTCGGTTGATCTATAATAGGATGCCAAACTGATTGCAAATATAACGATGAGAATGTTGGTAAAAACAGAACTTCGTTAACATTGAACAGGCGCCTAAAGTTTTTGTAACACGATTTGGAAATCATGTGACATTAATGATTGCCCCAATTTCATTTATTTCCCTATTATCTTTGGTAGAAGATTCACAGGCTTTAAACACTTTAGATTTGAGATGATCTAGTATGAATAACTTATGAGTCATGAGAACTTAAAGAAATTTTCTTTAAGTCAAGGATCGTAAAAATCAGCCGGCTTATCATGCGAAAAAAATCCATTTAACTCAGTACCCTACAGCTAACAAATGCCATATGGTAAGATGACCGTACCCATTTTCAGAAAATTGCTCTTACGTCAGTAGCGTTGAATAATCTAAAGACTAATAATCTAACGGAAAATACATTAAAAAATTTAATGAAAGTTCCCTTAAAATCAATGAGTGCGGGCATATCTATGCAAAAAAAACTGAAAAAAAACTAAAGAATAACTTAAGTTTTTGAAAGTTTTTCTTAAGTTCATTTTTGGTCGGGAATGGTGCTACAATTCTCGCTTGTTTATATAATTAGATAACTCAAAAACTAAACGCATTGATAAAGCATCAAAACCACAAAAAATGGAAATAAGATAATAAAATATAGTGAAAAATTAATTAATTACGATGATTAATTTTGAAAACTGCTAAGCAAGTCAAAACGAGTGTAATTTCAATTTTCAATTAATCTCATCAATTAACTATTTTAATACTGCCTGAATTGCACGATTTGATCCTTATCAAAAATAATGTCACATAATATTTTATATGAATCATAACACACGATTGGCGTCTTGGTGTTGAATAGCAAAGATGAATAAATAAATACAACTACAGGAAATAAGCGATAAAATTGTTGATAAGTAAGGGAATGAAGCTTGGAGTTCATTGTTGAATGAATTAAGTAATCAGCCTAATATGTAATTTTTTCAAAGTTATTTCAAATTGCAACAATTTGTGATTACCTAAACATGCGACATCGTATTGTAAGCCCAGTTCTGGTACCTTGATTAAAGTAAAGCATTTAAATTTATTTAATCTTAAGCATTTAATGTTTAGCTCATATTCTGAAAGGGAAGGGTTGATTCTATATATATTTGTCATATAGTCAGTTTCGGGTCATAATTATTGAACACTTTCTCAGAATTCTATAAAAACACCAAAAACTGGCTCAAAGTTATGGAACAGTAGAAAGCATAGCAGTGTTTTTGAACTTTGAAATGCAAGGTCTATCTAGTATTTTCCTAACACATCCACGGGTTCTCATAGCCCCAAATAAAAAACCATGAGATTTTTAAACACCTGCGATGCTTTGGTTGTTTAAGGTCACAAACAGTTTCTCATGTGACGAACAAAAAACAGTTTCTATGCAACTGCTGCATCACTGTTTGGGCAATGAATTACAGAGAAACTGCCTTTGAAATCCGGAAAGTAAATCTATTCCATACTATAGGAAATTTTATACGTCGAGTCTACACATGGGAGATGTTCATAGAAACAAGACTTAATGCGGGCAACATGGGCACACACCGCATTCATGAATACATTTCAGATGAGCTCTACAGGCGTCAAATCATTATTGGCGGAAACAAATACGCTGATAGAGGGCGTCCATTCATCTTCATCGACCATTCCTCACTCTGCTGTCCACACATAGGGGTTGCTATTTCCGGCTTAGTCGTGCTTCGACGCATTTTTCACGTCGAACTTAAGCAATGTTTGTTTTTATCTATGCCCAAAAAAAGCGCTTTTTTTAATCGAAAAACCCTTGCTCGCAGTCATGTAAACTTGAGATTTATTAAGATGAGATTTTTCACACTGTCGCACTTTTTCTCCAGATTTACTTTACGTCACTTGGATGTTGCTGGAGAGCTTTGTTCTGGATGCAGTACAAGCTCAAATCAGAGCTGCCTAGAACTGGCAAATCACTTTAAAGGCATTCATCCGAATTGCAGTTCAGCAAAAGCCAACTTGCAGACTGACTTTTTTTTTTCAGACATTTGAATAAAATCCGAGACTTCTTTATCCTACCGTTCTCTCAATGCGTTCAAATTCCACAGATTCCCTTTTTCGGATCAAATCGAAGGAAGTTTCTCAAAGACATCTCGTTGCACAAATAGAAGCTTAACTGCAGATTTGAATTTTTTTTGTATCAGGAGTTATGCGGAATTCCAATAAATGAGGCTTATATTTTTAGCATAGAAAACTACTGACATGTGAATAAACTAAATAAGCGTAAGTGCGGTCACACAAGACAACTGTAATGCAAAAAAATGTTTATTTGTATTTTTGCCTCATTTATATTTGCTGCCATTTTATCTGGATGATAAAACACGTACGCCCAGAAACAAATCATCAAAATTTCCCAAAAATTTCTTCAGGCTTTATAAAAATATAATTATCTTCAAATTTTTATCAAAATTCAATAATATCACATGAGAAATCATCATATCACATTAGGCTAAAAAACTGAATCTCTAAATGGGTGTTATTCAATTTATATTTACCCTACAAATTTCTGTAAAAATTGTACTTCCATGGTAAATATAAGAGAATCAATGGACCAAATTAACATCACTTTGGAATGTAATCAATTTGTGTTGCTTTTAACACTGGTTTTTCAAATAACTCAAGCCATGGCACACAAAACCCCGCCAAAAATGAACTAGAAAAACTTAGAAAAACTCAACTTTTGAAGTGAAACTGCAGTTTGGACAAAATCTATGCAAAAAAAACTGAAGAAAAACTAAAGAATAACTTAAGTTTTTAAAGTTTTTCATAAGTTCATTTTTGGTGGGGAATGGTGCTACAATTCTCGCTTGTTTATATAATTAGATAACTCAAAAACTAAACGTATTGATAAAGCATCAAAACCACAAAAAATTGAAATAAGATAATATAATATAGTGTAAAATTAATTAATTTCGATGATTAATTTTGAAAACTGCTAAGCAAGTCAAAACGCGTGTAATTTCAATTTTCAATTAATCTCATCAATTAACTATGT
The DNA here is from genome assembly GCA_034696685.1 of Julus scandinavius. Taxonomy (NCBI): domain Eukaryota; kingdom Metazoa; phylum Arthropoda; class Diplopoda; order Julida; family Julidae; genus Julus; species Julus scandinavius. The sequence goes on from JAQGAE010001479.1 coordinate 12,851, forward strand.
TAAAACTGCCTGAATTGCACGACTTGATCCTTATCAAAAATAATGTCACATAATTAATATTTTATATGAATCATAACACACGATTGGCGTCTTGGTGTTGAATAGCAAAGATGAATAAATAAATATAACTACAGGAAATAAGCGATAAAATTGTTGATAAGTAAGGGAATGAAGCTTGGAGTTCATTGTTGAATGAAGTAATCAGCCTAATATGTAATTTTTTCTATAAGTACTTTCAATTTGAAGGAAATAACGCCATCATAAAACCTCCTGTTAGAAATTGTAGTTTTTCTGTGCAGTAATTAAACACAATACAATAAATTTAGATTATATGATGAAAAAACATGTTCAGAAATAAAATCTTGGACTAATTGCTTCTAATAAGCATTTGCTTGGTTTCATTTCCTTTCAGCAGTTTTCGCACTATGCAAAATCTGTAGTAAACTTCTTAAAACAACTTAATTCGATCAAAGATAATGTGTACCAAATATCATGTGAATACTGCCTTCTCAATTACCACTAATAAAGAAAAAATATTAAATCCTGCTACTCTTTCTACTACAGTAGAACCTGTCTAAATGTATACTTTTAGGACCGATGAAAATATGCTTTTAGACAGTTTAAGCATTTATAGAGGTTATTCATGTACACAGGATGCATTTAGACATGTTATACTGTAGTCTTTTACTTATACTCTACTTAAGCTGTACTGAAACCAAATATGTATTGTGGTGATATCAAAGAGGCTCACATGTATGTAGACTACTGTAGTTGTAACAAATAGGAATACTAATCACGGGAAATGTTCCCTTGCATATCGACCATTACATTTTATGTGGCTATTCAAAGATCGTATTGCTCCCGTAACTGCCAGATTTGATGTCATTGACACACTTGCAGTGCAAATTCTGTGCAATCCCAAAAGTTTTATATCGAGGTGAATGGTCAGAAAGATACCTTTTCAAAATGGTGAAATCCATAACATGTTATTTCGATGAGCAACATATACTAGTTAAATGTTTAATCCAGCATCTGATTGCAATAATAGGGTTTGTATCTTAAAACATGTTATATTTTCATAACTACAGGGACAGGCCTTATCTTAGAAATTTTTGAAATTCGACTATTATTACTAGAGGTTGTTATGAGGTTACACATGTAACGATTCTTGTAATGCATTTTGTCAAGATTTCTGTTTAAAATAGAATAACATCACTTCCAACATAAAACCAATATTGATCTCCTTATTTAGGAGCCCTTTTAAGAGAAAAGACTGAAGACCCCCAAATCCATCTTGATACGATTAACATGTATTTCGCAAAACACTAGTGAACACAAGGAGGATGCTTTTCTTCTCAAATTCGTAAGCCATTGCTGATTTTTACAGAAAACGCTTTCGGCAAACATTGATTTCTGCGAGCAAATATTTAAATTTAATCAATGCATAAGGACACGAGACGCGAGAGACAATGTTCTTCAAGATGGCGGCGAGCATGCATCTGATGTAGTTTAGCGATGTTTGCTCTTAGGGCTCATGAACCTTCTTTTTTTTTCATTGAAACTCTCCGATTTCATTCATGAATGGTGTTCATTGACATCCAGGGAAGCTTATTTGCTTCGGCTTGTATTCTCAGCTCGCTTTCCATTAGTAATTAGATATTTTAAATGCGATGCTTTTCCAATAAGTCCGCCGAATGTAGTGCCAGAGCGCAAATCAGAAATTAAGTGCTGCGTCTCTTAAATTAAACAGAGTGGAAAGTCTTAGCTTGTTGCGTGTCCATCACGTGGCATCGATTTATACAGAAACGGACCAAATTTTCAATTTATTTGCTAATGGCTAGAGCACTCGAACGCTGCAAGACATCTCCACGGCAGCTACAAATACAAAGACAGTCTTAGATTTCACTCCAGAAATGTGAAAGCGTATAGACTGAGGTTATCGCTTGGGTTTCTGTAGCACATCCGCTTAGCAACAGAAAATTAAAGACACTGCTATGTCATCGAATCTGTTTGATTCTTCAGGTTATTACAAAAACGGCATTTGCAGTTTCAGAAAGTATCTCTGGTGTATATGATGAGAAGATGGCATGTTCCAACCGTGTACCAAACATGAATATTAATATAGACTGTTGTTTACTTATATTCTGCAAATATTTGTAGTTGACATGTGTATGTATAGGTAGCAAGTAAGCATGGATGAAATGGATAATTTTCAAACAACAATTTTTTGAATTTTTATTTGGGAATGTGTCTTAAGCCGGCTCTCCACCCAAGACGTACATGTACGTATATACAAGTATTTACACACATATGCAAAAAAGTTTGCCCTCCGAGTTTGTCCGAGTGTGTAAGCCAACTTTATAAAAATCATAAAAAGATTATTTGTTAATGAAATTTAATAAACATTTGTACAAATATTGTTTTTCTCTTTACTTTCGAATTGCCCTCGTTCCAATTCTTTTTTAATGACGTAACATTCGAATTTTTGTCTTTCAAAATGGCGTTCACTGAAGAAGAAAGAACCGCGATGTTTTTTGCGTCAAACGAAAAATTACAGTGCTAGGCAATTTTTGAAACTGTTTCCAGAGATAGGTGCTAACTTTGAACACAAATTGAAATAGGGAATTTTTTTGTATCCTATGTACAAATTTTCAATAAATTTCATTAACAAATAACCATTTCATGATTTTTATTAAGTTGGCTTACTTTTTATTGGCCCAAAAGTAAGCCAACTTTATAAAAATCATAAAATGGTTATTTGTTAATGGAATTTATTGAAAATTTATACATCTGTACTTAAATAGGATACAAAAAAATTACCTATTTCAAATTGTTTGCACCTTTCTCCGGAAAGAGTTTCAAGAATTGCCTAGCACTGCATTTTCTCGTTTCACGCAAAAAACGTATCGCGGTTCATTTTACTTCAGTGAACGCTTTATTGAAAGACAAAAATTCGAATGATGACGATACAATATTTCTACAAATTTTCATTAAATTCCATTAACAAATAACCTTTTTATGATTTTTATAAAGTTGGCTTACTTTTTATTGGCCCACCCTGGATTTTTAAAGAATTTTTTAAACTCTTTCTACAAACTAGTCCATACTAGAACACCATCAATGTGTGTTTCACCATTATGTTCTCGGTCAGTTCTCCTGCAGCACTACCATATTTACAGTGCCAGATCAGCATAAGAGAAAAAAAATTCGAGGCGATATGGAAGACTGACGTTCACGATTGCCCGTATCTGAGCTTCTCAAGGGCCAAGCTTTGTTTTTGGTCATTCTGGTAGATGGAGGTTAAAGATCTACAGCCCTTATCTGAATGTCCATAAGGTTTTTCTGCGGCCGAGGCATGACCGAGCAGAAGTGTAATGTTAATGCAAGTAAAAAGCCCCAGTTATGAATGGTAACAGGGCGTATCAAAGCGTGCAAAAGTGGGCTGAAATGGCAACAGAAATGATGGCCATTTTTATCTCGCTTATGTGCACTGTATACGATCCTCATTGGTGGCTATGAACGAGATTTTCAAGTAGCACGACCTCCGAGACCATGTCCTCCATCAATCTTCCTTCTTGACGTGCCATGACGTTCAAAGGCTACCAAGTCCATCACTAGTATAGGGTATAGCGATGGCACCTAACCTCCCGCTATAGATTTTCGGACACCAACTCCCAAGCCAGCCATTGTGTCGAACTTTTCCGTCGCCCATCATCCTTTTCCAGCACTTCTGTTTCGGATTACATTTTACAGTATTTTTTTTTCTTCAATCTTCTCGAATTAAATGAGGACAATCCGTCAGGGTAAGCCACAATGCCGGCAAAAACAGAAAAAGTTGGAAAGTGCAATTAATTTTAAACCTAATACTGAAGAGATTACAGTTCTCAAAACTGGAAGGATAAACAACAAAATTGAAAACTGCCCAATATGAATGGACAGTTTGGCTGGGTTATTGTGGGATGCCATCTCAACTTAATTTCATAGACAGTCATAACTAATGACAGGATATGATTAAACATGTCAAATTCATTGAAATTTCAAGAGATATAGTCTCACCATCAAGACCAACATGAAGTGACACTCTGAAGAATTTGTGTCAGCAATTAAACTACTGAAGATGTAACATTTTGTCATCCTTTCTTGACATTTTTAAGATGCTAAGATGTTGTAGTAGAGGGATTGCATCTAGCCAATTTGTCTGTTATGTCAGAATAAAGATTTTTAAGAAAATCAAACATACAAATCACAAAATATATCAGGCTTTTAAAATACAACCAAGTGGCGCTTTTAAAATAGTGTTTTCAAGATGTAATAGCTCGTCATATTTTGTCAAATTGTTTTAAAATGCTTACATTACATTATATGTCGTATATGAAATGCTTATGCCTTAATATAAAACAATCTGGAATCAATAAATTTTGAAAAAATTGAGTTTACAGCTAGGCTGCACCGAATTTCTTACAAAATGTCACGTTTCAAAGATTATAAGTTTACAACTAGTAATGAGACCATTTAACACGCAGTTCGCAGTTGTATTTTCCCAAGGGTAGTTTCAAAATTGAGCTTATATACAATGAAAGTCAATGACTGTATCAGGCGACAGGGTGTCAAATAAAATTGTTGGAAAAGTTTAAACAATTTTAAGGATTTCAATGCACATTCCTTAAAATTCCAAAGCCAACTTTCGCGATTAATTACCGCAATCATTTTTCTAAAGATTATTCTAAATATTTCTGAAAATGTTTGTAGTCAGTTCTCCGTCAAGGAAAAGATCTGGAGTCTGCAGTTTTTAAAAATGTTTCATTACAGGGCAGGTTTCGGTCAGCTAAGCTCAAATGTTGAATCTAACCAAATTATATCTTATGTCGATCGGATTCAATATGGGTATGGAAAAAACATGAAGTGACTCAATGGATCTTATGCAGTAATATAGGCACAAGAAACCTTATGAAGAGTTAGCATAAATGATAAAGCTATATATAAACATGTATGGGCATATACATGCATGCATGTAGTCATGTATGGGCAATGTATACATATATGTAACCATGTATGGGCAATATATACATATATGTAACCATGCATGGGCAATATATACATGTATGTAACCATGCATGGGCAATATATACATGTATGTAACCATGCATGGGCAATATATACTGTATGTAACCATATATGGACAATATATAATGTATGTAACCATATATGAACAATATATTCATGTATAATACCATGTATGGGCAATACATACATGTATGTAACCATGTATGGGCAATATATCCATGTATGTTACCATGTATGTAGCCGTGTATGTGCAATATACATGTATGTAGCCAAGTATGGACCGTGGATATACAGCCAAGTGAGGGTCATATACTGGCAATATATATTGCCCTTTATGGATCATACCTATATGGGTCATTATATTTTTTTATTTTATTTATTTATTTGTAAAACTCGATCGTCTAACAGGTAAAACACTCGATCCTATGAGTAAAACAACATGCACTCAAAGAGTAAGTTTACATAATACAAGTCACCATTAAAAACAGTTCACCAAGTTCAACGTCACTCAATGACAGACTCGATACTACGAGGCAAGGGCAGTCATGACATTGTTAGTCTGGAATTGGGGAGTCGATTATAAAGCTCTTTATACTTGATCTCCAATGTCTACACCCTCCTATACACGAGTAATTCGTGCATTTAAAAAGGCTCTCTCGCAGTTTAAGGGGCAGTTTATTCCAAATTTCGAATGCTCTGTGGGGGAAGTTCCTATCTATAAATGCACTCGTCACACCTGACCGCTGCAATTTCAGGTAAGTGTAATTTATATATATTTTAATATATACCTTAACTGTCGTTGAGCCATATTGAAAATACAGTATATGGGCTATATACACAAAACTTCAATGGTCATCAATCAATAAATGTTGTAAATACAGCATACATATGTGTAGTAACGATATGTTCGCATATGGCCATCCACAGGATATACATGTATGCATGTCCAATTTCTGGTCTAGCCTTATATGTCCATACATGGTCCATGTATAATTTTTCTATCCAGGTGGTCATGGACAGCTTCATGTGATTCTAACAGATTTAAGACACGTGATGCAGTCCGTGACGAAATCTGCATGCATCCCATAGTATGCTTATGTTAACTTTGGCTGCACATCCACTGGCTCGTCTTTGGTAAGGACATAAAAAAACGGTGGAAAAAATCTTAGCAATAAAACGTTTGCCGATAAAAGGCGGAGCAAAATGTAATCTCGATGTGAATGAAACGCCAGAGACTAAAAGTAGAAGAGAGGTCTACTGGGATCAAAAAGCGATATCCAAAAGATTCCCCTGGTGACCACAAATACCCAAGGGTACCGACACTTCATTTAGGTAGCCGGAACGCCGGTTTCCACATTCTTATTTACTGCACCTATTCATCAATTTCAGCGCACGTTGGTCAAGTGGTAACTAGTAGAGATCAAACAGGATTACTTCAATCAGGCATCGAGACAGCTAACAAGAATTGAGGGTCGAGGAAAAAGGGAAAATTGAGCGCAGCGCCAGAGTAATGCTGGAGAAGGCGGCATTCCAAGAGCAAGTTGCATACGTCAATTCCATTCCATTAATGCCGGGTGAGAATAAACACGTTGATTAATGTAGGCCAGTATTTCACCATAAAATGTCAGTTTGACCTGCATCATCCCAGGCTAAGTAATTCGCCTGAAAAGGCATTCCGGTTTTCCACGAATTCCAGATGAGGCATTAGGGGGTGCCACCAGATGGCCATTGCCCACATCTAACAGCGATTTGTTATATTGGCTAATTAATACTGGATATCAGGATGGCTAACATTGCTCTACCGGGAAAGGTTAGGGGCTTAAGCGGAGCGTGGGGGAACTTAAGTCTCGTTTTATGACTTGCCCCCGAATTAGCAATCCACACTTGGGTCTTGCTCTTTGTTGACACTCATTAAATAATACCATGGTCGTATTGCAGTGGTGACTAATGGAAGTGCTATATATCGTACTTGCGGAAATGCAATTTTATAAAATATAACAAAAAGTGACATGTTTAGTCAATACTGTATATAAAAAAATATTCCAAGTTTGCCTAAAATCTGAAATTTGAAGACTATGATTTGCACCCCATGACCAAACTATTTCAGGAAAGTGTAAACAATCACTTAATTTGTGACTGGGCAATATCAGCCTGTTGCAAGTGTCTCTCGGATGCTAGTTTCTCTCTGGGGTACTCTCCGAGGACCAGGTGAGAGGTTCTAGGCATAGCTCTCTTTGTGCGTTTTAATTTACCATGTAACAACCCTGGTGGAGGCAATGTAAAAATCGAAAAAGCGCCATAATTAAAAAAAGGCCATTATAACGAAAAACCGTATAAAGAGCGGCCGTATAGCGAGGTATAGGTGTACTTGTAGCTATCCATTGAAGAGATATTTCTTTACAAGGTTCTGATATGTTATTTAAAAAGCATTACCTTAATAAAAAAATTATCCTTAATATAGAATGAGCCTCAAGCTTTGATTTTGTTTAGACGGGCACCTATTCTTCTTTCACAAAAAATTCTGTATTTTTTTGGAATTTTTTGCCTATGTTTACGTAAACGGTTCGGTCAGCGAAAATATACCAAGCACAAATCACGTTAATATTGTCTGGTTTCGAGAGGAGTTCTGTAATGCATTTCAGAATGGATTTACCAAAACGTATAAGTTGTTATGCTTTTAAAACTGGATATGGGAAAATGTATGATAAAACAAATCTCATGTTTCATTTTATAGAAAATGGATTCTCGTCAAATATGGACTCATGAGCTTCTCAACAATGATAATTTATACTAAAATCAATACACATACATCACTTAACTGTAGATGTTTATGCGAATATTCACCGGTTCTCAATATATACTCTTATAACAGCTTATAATTACAAATCTGCCATTTCAAAAAATGCCAGATTAATGTTAATTAGACCCTCACCTCAAACTAGATTATGAGGTTAAACGTTCATAATTACATAGAGCGTCAATATTTTAGTAGTAAGTGATAAACAATGCTGGCATTTTGAATAATTGAATACCTTGTTCACGTCATATTTTATTATTTATTTAATCCTAAGTTTATATTTTTATTGGGTTACCCCAAAGTGATCTAAGGCTATTAATCGTACCCAAAGTAAGGCTGGATTATTAATTCTAGCTTCAAGGCTTACGTATTGGGTATAGATATACTACAGTATGGCATCCCCAGTTTCCAATGAAATACATAAAGGCCCTTATCAAAGTGGTTCAGCAGCAATATGAAATCTATGTGCCAAAATATTCTTAATATATTTTGAAGTTATACAGTACATATACATATTCAATTCTATTGCAATTCTGACTTTAAAATACACTGAAAACTCAAAATGTGCAAAAAAGCACACATAAATGTGTAAAATTACCTATTTGTATATGCTATATAACACATTTGAATGTCAAAATAGGTAATTGTACACATTTGGTGTGCTTTTTTGCACATTTTGAGTTTTCAGTGTATTTATAATTTAGAATAATTTATCTCTAAAGTTTTGGTTTTTAATTAGGGTCCCACACATATTTCGTCTGCTTTATTATACAATTGCATCCAATTGAAATAAAAGACCAATATGGTAGAACACTTTCAGGCTATAGATCAAATATTTAGAAAAAAAAATCATTTATCCATGAAACTGATAGCTATAGAATTAAAATAACTATTTTAGTATACAAATTATCCTCTTAGGCATTTAGTTTCGAAAAATCTGAACAACCTTTTGCATGCATGAATACTGATGCATGCAATAAAGCTTTCTAGATTTTCCGTTCATAGCATTTCGAGCTTTCTAAGGCCAGCCGGAAGCCGCCATTTTGCAATTAAGTAATCTCTTAGTGCGAGCGCCACATCGTTAGTGCCGCGTTCCCATCTCCACCGCCCCGCGCAAACTGCCAAATGACTGTCAATGATAACGGTGTTTAGTTTTACGATAACCAATTCCCCATCAAACGCGTGAAATAAATGCAGCCTTCAATTATGGGCCTTTTTCCATCTCTTTAACTGATTTATTTTATGGCCGATTTCGAAATTTTCTTCCTTGCATTGAATTAGCCTTCTCCGAGACGCATAAGATATGGATGAGATGCGTGCTAGCATTTATGACGTGATCAATATTAAATGCTTTTGGCGTTTAATAGGAAACAATGATAGAGTCCAAAAGCGAATTACTTCAAGATTGTTCCTCACTTGATTCTTCGTCCCTAGTAGAATAGCTTTAAATATGACGTCATACGTGAAAGCCTTAGATATGGGCCATTCAAAAAGGACGTACTCAAGAGGGGGTGGGGGAGTGGTCTGTTGGCAGGTGAACAGGGGGAGGGAGTTGAAGACAATATGGACGTCCACTAATAATGGTATTTTTCAGTTTTTGGATATTCTGCTTATTTAAGTTTTAAAGGCCAGTGAAAGGGTCACAAATGTAATTTTATTTTTAAAACCTCGGTAACATTGAGAATTATGCCTAACTTTGTGTTAGACACCAATTTAATGCTGGAATTTCCATTAGAGGCCAGAAATTTTTTTTTAATCAGACATTTATAGGTTGGGCCTTTTTATGTTCCAACAAAATTATCTGGACACCCTACATTTCAAAACAAATAACTAAGCTGAACTTCACGTAAAAAACTTGGGCAATAAAACAAAGCATTGGACCACGCCCTACATTTGTCATGTTAATTTTTTACATTCTTTTAGCCAAAGTAATTAAATTATACATGAGTAGTATAAGAGAAGTCATGTTTGGCTCACTTTCTTCTTTTATACTTTTTATCGTATAAAAAATAAAAGTAAGC
>JAQGAE010001480.1:0-22727 GCA_034696685.1 Julus scandinavius
AAGTTTGAAAAATGTCCGTTTTTTTGCACACGCTGCCAGCAGGTGGCAGCATGAGATAGGCAAGTTGTGAGTGCAAAGATTCAAATAAAAATTTAATTTAAAAAAGTCTACTATTTTAACGTGAAAACTGACACGATCATGACCTTGCTGATTTATAAAGCTGTTTTAAACAATTTTTAATTAATCTTTTTTTCTTTGACTGTGAGTGTCGTTGCTAATTTTCCCATTGAAAGGGATAGGGTTGTAATCTCCCTTAACTTAAAGGTATACATGATTTAGTATGTTGTCTTCGGTTTTTATCAGAACTAAAAGATCTAATAAAAGTTGTACGCTAAGTAAAGTAGGACCTACATTTTAGGACGATGCTATGATACCGTTTACTTTGCAATCATGCCCGAGAGCACAAAATAGAATCGTGGAAGGAAGCCTTGTGTAGACACACACACACACACAAACCGTATATACAGTAACATGTTATTTTGCTCAATCCATACATCCTTCTACCATCTACTAACCATGGGTAATGTAGGCATTGACGATAGACAATTGTATTTATTTCAGCTTTATTTGCTTAGTCATGAAGCGCTTTTTGCTGAATCCTTAAAGACGGAAATCAGCTCCAGGAAACAGACTCGAGCAAACAAACTTGAAGCATACTTATAGCTAAACGAAGAAATGTACTTTTAAGTTTTCTCATAAAAAATGTACCACAAATATCGACTGCTATACTGGTTAGGTCGTCTCACTGCTTAACTTGTGAGAAGGTCACACAAAGCATTAGCACAATTGCAGTGATTAAATGGAATGAATTACACACTTGCAGGCACATTTATAAAAACTACCTTCCAAGTTAACTGTGATGGGCATGATGCTGGAAAATTGCACAACTTAATTCCGGTCTTTAATAATTGGAGGAAATACGATATGCAGGCCTGTTTAATCAGCTTTGTAATGTTTAATGAGATTATTGATCACAGCTGTCGTTGATTGATTAGATGGCGGATGACTGCATTGAAGAAAATAAGAATACCAGTTTCCATTTGGTTTTTGGTCGGTTTCAACAAGCTAGGCGTTATTTTGCAACCACTTTTGTTAATATTTTCCACAGATGATGAGGATAAAGTACCTACTGTATTTTCTACTCGTGAATCAACATGACACGTTCTAACAGAATTGAAAAATGTTGGGTTTGTTTACAGCTGCTAAATGTTTAAAATATTGAAGTGCATAGTGGTTTGCTAACCAAGGAATTCCAACTTATTCATATCACACAAAATATGTACGTGCTATCACCGGACTTGTCAGATTTCTTTGATCTTTCATAATAAATGTTATTGTAGAACTGAAAGAAGAACCATGAAAGCTATTGTTTACTCGGTGATACAAGTGAACCTTGGATTCTGTGGCATACCTTAACTTTATATATTGTCTTGGCATTTGTTGAAACAATTGAAGTAATTGTTTCTTAAAATTTATTGTACTTGAGGGAAGGTATATGTATATGTAGCACAAGTTCGTTTAAGGTTGTTTTGCATACATAATTTGATTCCTTTGATGGCATATTCTGCAAATTTATCGAATGTCTACATAAGATGCATACGAATAAAACTAATCAATTTCTGGTGATGTTTTCCTTTTTTTTTCAAATTTTGGATTTGAAATTTCGTATGTATCTTGTTAGGTAATCTCGTTCAATTTCAAAAACATATTCGAATAGTGTATTCTATAGTGATCGTCAGTGGTATACTAAAAATGTGGTACTATGAAGTTATCGGGTCTCAATTCTTACTTTTCAAATTGAAGAACGGATTAGCATATATCATCTTCAATTAGAAAAATAAGAATTGAGACCCGATAACTTCATAGTACCAAAAATGTTAGCAAAGATTGGAATTTTGGACAGCAAAATTGGCATCAACTCAGATTTTGCTGAGAAGTAAAGATTGCAAGTTTGGTAAAGAAATTAAGATTGATTTTTTTCATAATTGAAAAGTTAAAATGGTGCGTGCGATGCTTCTGATTTGCAGATTTCACTTGAGTACTTCTCTTCAAACTGTCCATTTTGGACTAGACTCGTAACTAGGACATGTACTGTGTGTGCTTTTCATGATTTAAATCCAACCCAAAGTGCAGCTACGCTTCACTTCAACACAATCACGGATATTACTGATTACTTTATGCCTAATGCGCCAAATTGAATGCATGACACGCGTTATTGGTAATCAGATGCCGGATGTGTGAGATGTGCATAGACCATCCATCGTTTCATCGGTGGGCATGTCCTTTACTGCCTATGTTCTAATGGATTTTTCCAGAATGTCAGGGTCATCCAAACGCTTACGTGGTATTTTTTTTTTTTTTTTTTTTTTTCATATGAGGAAGAATTTGCGGTTGATTGCTTTCTTCCTTTTATGATTTACAAGCAGTCACACTGAATTTGCGTAGGGAAAAGGTTATAGGTACTGGTGAATTTTTGAAACCGTGAATGAATGATAGATTGACAGTTTTTTTTGCTTTTAGTTGTTGCATGCTTCAGCGTATTGATCGAGGATGCTTGGGGGAAGACATATTTGACCGAAATAAAATGCAAAGAGACTATTTGCAGCATCTCTTTCAGAAGCCTGACATTTGACAATCATAACAGATTCTGAATTGCATCTCCTTCTAGATCAACTGCTTCTGTAGTCAGTCAAGCAACGACTAAATTTAGCCATTAGGTACCTTCACTTAGGTGGCTGAATGGCCTTTGAGCCTCTAAACCACACCCAAACCACCAACCAACCATGGACTTAGATGGTTGAACAGCCTTAGAAATAAGTTTACATGCCAATGGTCTTTCTATGACATTTCAACCTCTCATGGCTGCCTAACCACTTATTGAAATGCCCATTTGGCAATGGACATAACTTCTGTTTTCATGTATATTGGATTTTTTCCCCTAGCTTTTTACTTTTGCGTTTTAATGTGGCGCAATAAAACCATCAAATTATAGATAAACAATTTGTTCCAATGTGCCCCTAAGAGGTTTAGTATTCATTGGCATAAACGCGTCACATTCATTGTTATCTCTGAGTGCCGGTCACAACCAAGTATTATTGACAGTATGTGGTGTATATATGAGGGAGGGGATGTTAACATTTATCTATGGTAGGTACTTTTGACCACCAATGAGCTCATCAATACATAATTAATTTGTTATTTTCGATATTGGCATTTCCTTGCAGGAAAACCACATCCGTAAACTATATATATGTTATCAGATATTATGTTTGTGCTATTTAAACATATATTGCAGTATGAAGCAATAACAAACAATTTCTAACTAAACAGTTTGTTTCTCATCAGGGTCAAATTATCTGATTGACCTCAATTGACAAGTTGATGATTGTATCAATGTTTTATTGCTAACTGGATTATTAGAAGAAACATTTAAAATTTTATTTTTCCAAAAATAACAAAATGTCGTGCACCTCAAATTTTTGATAATGGAGTACTGATTATAAAATCATGTTGATATGAAGACTCAAAACTTACAGTAGTATCGTAAAAATAAAACCATAAAACTGATGTATATCTAGATATATCATCAACAATTGAAATAACGAGGAAACTAAAGTGTTATATTAATCAAGCTGTCAAAATCCGATGATTATATTGCAAAATTACAGACGATTCATGAAGATAAATGGTGTATTGTATCGAAAGATTTTCAAGAATTTATTTATAATGACATTAATGACGACGACAAAAAAAATTTAAAAGTGAAGAGTGGGTCTACAATACTATTTTCTAAATTGGACCAAGCACAATGGCTACCAGATTGTTCAAAGGTTAAATTTATACAGTTTAGCTGCACAAATCGCCAGTAGTGTTATAACAAAAGTTTCAATAAGTTTCATAAAATTAGATAAAAATGGCATTTTATATAACTTTGGTAGACTAACCTCCTAAACGTAGCATGTTTTTGCCTATACTGTATATCCTCAAGATATATGGTTAGTCCACATGGTACACAACTTTCTTTACGTTCAACTCATCATGTTTCTAGTTTCATTGAAACGTGGATGCGTGTCTGTGTGCTTGGACGTATTCCAGGTCCCTACCAGCAAAGTTTGGCATCAAGCCTATAGGCTAAGTCCGTATTCACTAACCAAGTATTTATTAAAACAAGGTCTCGGCTTTGCCAATTTCTTTTTTATTTCTGTTACAGCATTATTTAGTAATTGCAACTTCTGCTGTTGAGGTAAATGATGACAATGTTTGCGTGGGACAAATTATATCCTCAAAACTATGCATCGCCCATGACCTGGACATGGATCTTTAAAAAAGCAGAACATGATGATGTAAACACACCGTTAAAATATGCGAGCGATTTACATGTTTGGTTTACTTTAATAGAAATGCAGTCACCCTAAACAGCACTCGTTATGGGAAGCCAAATCTATAGTGACGTTGACTGGCAAGTCTTTGTCTCAGGTCCAATCCATCATGAGAAAATCAGCTGGTACTTGCTTATCAAAGCGTTAAAATGCGGTGGCGTTAGTATTACTTGAACGTGCGCAGTTTTCGTGATGAAAAATGAGTTAGCGAGCTTAATGCCATCATTCAGGAATCCATCTCTGCATCACGTTATGAAAGAAAACGATGGCCAACACCAGTAAAATCAATATGAGCTAGCTGGCGTGTCAATGGTTTTTAGCTTATACCCAATCGCTCTGAAATTCATTTTTAGAGCCGAGAACAAAAATAATGGATCGTGTGAATTTTGCAGTTTCATCTAGCAGTGCTATTGATAAAAAACCTGTGTGAAACCATTCGAAACCGTGTGCTTAAATGGCCGGTGCATAAAGAGTTTCGTTTTGTTAAAAAAAAAATTAACCTGGCGTGCTCATTGCAATATGGATTTTCTGTTAAGTCTACAATTAAGTAAATGCTCGCTGAGTTATGGGCATCATCCACAGTATTGGAGAAAACACCAGGCACGCAATCCTGAAATACAGTATTGACCCCTTGCATGTCATCATGCACAATGTTCCTCATTATGTAACATTACAACAAGACCCGTATACGTTATAATTAGTTTGTGAATGCTTACCAGAGATGTTTTGTTGCATTTTCTTTTTTAGTTTGCGTTTTATGTGCTTGATGCATATATGCAAACATTGCAAATGGTGGGAGTTCAGAAAGAGATTTCAACTCTGGCAGCACAGCCTTGGGAAATTTGGGAGTAAAGATGGCTTCATGGCTGGCAGCCAAGGAGATAGAACACGGAAGCTGAATTTGTTTCGAAACGTTCTGTACCGAGGTTGTGTAGTCAAATTGCATATATCTGCAATTCTGCATTGTTTTTAGGTGATAGACACCAGACATATTTAATGTATTTGATCCTGCATAGAAGCAATTATATCCAGAATTCCAGATGCTACAAAAAATGTTTTTTTTTAATAGTATCACTGTGAAAGCTCAACGCACGCATGTAATTGGTAGTTAATTACCATTATTCTTGAACACCTGGTGAATCATCAGATATTTTAGCACGAAGTGATGATAGTTTAGGGTTGACACGTTGGGTGTTGTTGGTTGTTGTTTTTTTTAATCAAAAAACCTTGCACAATTTCCCAAGGTTACTTGTTTTGAATGTTTGTTTTCTGTAGTATTTCCTGATGGGTGAATATCGTCCATCATGTTATTTTGTGTTTAGCTTGTTTTCATATTCAGTCCTCAATATACATATGATGTATAGTTGATTCTTTACATTAAAGTTTGAATAGCTGATGATTCACCAACTTATAAAAAAAAATGTGTATTGTAAAAATATTTATTCGGTTGTTTTTTTCTGTTAAAATGGCAGTGTTTTTCAACCGGGTGTGCCGTATCTGACCAACGATTAAATTTTCCGAAAATTTAATGACACGAAAGCCAAAGAGAAATTTGGCTGACATATCAGGTCACTTAGACCACCTGGTTTCACAGTCAATGTCATATATTTATAGATATGACGGTCATTCGGCATAATATGCAACATTTTTCTTTAATTGTGTTAATGAAATATTTTATGCAGAGTATTGTGCATGCTTCCAAAATTGCATTAACCTGTTTTATAAAACATTAAGCTCATGAATTATTCCCTCATGGATAGTTACATATGAGACTTCACACGTTGCTTTATATAGGTTTATCGCCAAAAGAAGTACTGTTTTATCACTATCTATTTTTCAATCTACGAAGTTTTGCATGCACTCGTCTTTTAATGCAAAATAGTGTTTCTCCATTGCCGCAAATCCCAACTCTTTGAATGGCTTGATAAAAGAATTACTGACGCTACTCCAAAATGCCATTTTTGGTAAAAGCAGACTCGTGTCATTTTGTAGTTTTATTTTATCTGGCATCCGTCTGGATTGTTCCGTGGCCTCTGCATTAATCTTCTTCTCGAGCTTTTATTGCATAATGCACCAGACTCTACTGAAGGACCGAGTTTAAACGCCAGGCTGACATCTTTGAAATTTATAGGAGTGTGCCATATGGTTGCTTCCATAAGACGTGTCACTGGTGTCAGAATAAATGATTCTCGTATACATATCTAATATATCCATATGTTAATTAAGACTTCTTTTTGGAGAGCAATAAGGTTATATCACTGAGGACTTGATTGTCATACTATCTGTTATTCACCCTTGATGCCGTTAGTTGATTACGAAAAATCCATGAAAATCTCTGTCTTGATGGATGACATTTTGACCCTCTTTAATTAAATCCTTGCCCGGGCGCCAAAGGGGCGCTCAAAGTATTAAAATAAATTTGTTGTATTATATATTAAACTCATTATTGTTGAAACTTGCTAAATATACTAATTTTAAGTATCACAATACAAACAATGTTGTTTTCCAGATACCAGTGGGAGTGGGGGAATCGCAAATTTGGGTGTTTTGCCCTGGGCGCCTAATATCTTCGCTACGCCACCGTGCTTCCATCATGAACCATCTTGGTTGCAGCTAACATGTATCAGCAAGAACACCTTATTAATAAGAGCTTGCAATGTGTGGCGACTCGGATCTGTCATTATTACCATGGGGTGCTTACTTTGTGACTTAGTGCTATTTTATGTTCCGAAGCTAATGCGAGTATTTAACTAGTTGTTTTCTAGCAGTCTCTGAATCACACGTGTGATCAGTACAAGTGGAAAAGAGCTTCATTATTAAGCGCTTGGCGGCATGCATTAAGTCCATTGTTTATAGGGAGAGTTTTCCCTCGGTACCACACATACACACTTTTATCTTGGCACTCGGGCGTAATCGAGAATTATGATGTGCGAATCTGGAAGTAATGATATTTAACAATGATGCATTTTTCTGAGGCTTGCTTGCATGCATGCACCAAGGTGTCTCTTGTTGCATTTAGGCTCGACACCATATGCTTGGAAGACTTCGTGCCCTTAAACGCCCACGCTTTTATCACGTTTTTAGAAATTCTGCTACAAGTGTAGGAAAGGAGGCATTAAATAATTGGTTTAGCCTCCATAAAAAAAGCTGTGTAGCTTTCGTAATTGTTATAATTTAGCATAATTGTACGTCGACTTATATCCTGTCAGAGTAATCCATATGTTACTAGCTTTGTTTGTTTTCAGTTCCGCTTAATTCAAACCTGTAGTCTCCCATTTGGGAGGGTTAAACCATGCAGTCTGTTGCAGTGTACAAACATAGCATAAATTAAAGTATTTTTATGATTAAAGATAAACAAATGCTCTCCCTCGTGTAACTAAAGTATTCATCAGAGTTGGGAAAATTGTACTCATGAGTAGGATTGCAGTGGAATCATGTTCTATAGTTTAAGTAGAGTATACATGTAATCAGTAGTCATATGCAATGAGTAATCAAAGTTGGGAAAATATGTACTCATGTGCCCAACACTGGTTCATTATACGAAAGTGTAGTTGCAAATAACTTGCATGCTCTAAATGAGTCTAAATATCCTTCCAAAATGTATAAATCCATTCTTCCCTATTCGGAACAAACCCTATATATGCTGCTATAAACATTTCTTAACGTTTCTTTCATAGACTTTTGCATTGGCTCCGACTTTGCCATTTCAGCAAAAAATGGGTAATCTTGTTAAAAGGCCAGCTGTTACTTTGACTACTATTTGAACTGGACTTCTGGGCTTAGAGTTATCTAATAGAAAAAACCTTTTGTTAGAGGCAACACTTTTGGGTCAATCGAATCAATGCTAATGTAGCGAAGAAATCGAATGCTATAGTTGCAACCCCGGAGCACGCAAGTAAACGACCCAATTACTATGATGAATAGGAGCAATAAAGTGCTTCCTATGTCCTTATCACTTGCGCTTTGCCAAAGGCAACCCGCAAAGAAATCTTCAGATTAAAGCCCCAGATTGATGAACTCCGTGTAAGATCCTGAGGTTCCATGGTGCTAAATCAGTCGAACGTGTCAAGCACCATATTCGAGAACTATCTATTAACTTGTTAAGATCAGAAGCAATGGACCTCTAGCCTGTGGGGTTTTGAACTTGGAGAAAGCGTACAATTCCAACACAATTACGTCATGGATGGCAACACGTGGGGAACACCATTGGCAGGGACATATTTGTATTGCATTAAATCACTTGATGATGAGGTCCGTAACGAAATCTGTATAAGGACCATCAAATAATTCATTTCTTGTGAACTTATGAACCCCTTCTGCACATAAGCCACATTTTATCTGGCTGGTCGACAGAGCTAACTTTGCTCTTGGAGTTGATAAGATTATTGAGTTTATTTTTACTCCATTGATTAATGTCACATGGTGTTGTTAAATACATATTCCTGAAGGGCTCGGGTTGATATATTGTTTTTTAGCTTGCACCAGCATGTTAATGTAGATTTTCGTTGAATAAATATTTGCTTAAGCATATCTTGTAATTTCATAAAATAATAGTGGATGTTGTTTGTTACTATGGTTCAATGATTGAACATGCACCTAACTTGATGGCACTAGATGCACTGACAAGAATTTTATTTATAAGAAGTTGTTAAACTTTATCATTTGGTAGTTGCACAAATCTTTTTAGGGAATACAAATCTACAATGCGAAAAACTTTGAAAAATTTTGAAAAACGTGCATGGTCATCCTTGTTTCTTTGTGGAATATTTTTTGTTCCTGTCTCCATATCGTTGAAATGATTACAGATGATGCAAATGAATGTCCTGGATGATGTATTCCATCAACATCAATCCTTATATATTTTATTTTCAGGACCAGAATTTGCAAAATAATTAATAATTTCCTGTGTTGTTTTTGTTTTTTCTTTGTGTACGTACTCTCTAATGTGTTCTCATGGGAACCTTGCAAGTTTTGACTACACACTATAGAAAATAAACCTAAAGATGTATCTTCTTCCTGTCATTATGGTTCAGTGTTGTTCTTAAAATACGTAAATAATGCTCAATTTCTTTTTATAGGCGTATGCGGCAGGATGTGATATTGTGATTCTAGCGAGCAATTTCGACCGTGTGCAGATTATTCCAGGAATATGTCATGGTAACATCCAAGTCGTTTGTCTTGATTGCTCAACCGACAGAGGCAAGGTGAGATGTGTGCACTGTAAAACTATAAAAAGAACAATTAGCGCTACTTATAAGGCTATTAAATAATAATCAGTGAATCACAGTGTGCCTAGATGAACTTATGCTGGAAGGAAAAAATGTATGAACTCATCCTCAAGTACATGCCATATTGCATTTGCTTAAGCAAATGGTTTTAAAGCTGCCAATCAGATATTACAAATTACATGTTTGATTCAACACACATGAAATCATATGTATCTCTCGGTTATTAAATCTAGGAATCTAAATTGCGTTGTGATTTCTAAAATTGTATTATCGTGAGAATCTTTACTAACTTTTATGAAACCAGATTTTTGGCTATGTTGTAAATTATGCGTATTTGGTGTATGTGCGGGGGAATTTGGGGGGATAGGGTTCAAAATCTTTCTTTTTTTGTGGATTTTATGAATGCTTGTGAGTGCACACACAAAAATTATCCGTCTGTCTGGGAAATATTTCTTGGAAGAAACCTGCTTATGGGTATCTTTAAAGAATATAATTACAGAATTATTTAAATGACAATTATAATGAGATGATGCTGCCTCTGTAAAAGCTCAAATTCAAACATTTGTTTGTTATACAAAATGTTTTTAATAATGGAACAGACATCAATCATTCATGATCTTGATTTACATGAAAATTTAAATGACAAGCTTTGATGATAAACCAGTGTTATAAGAAAATTATATATATATTTTTCTATTGTTTATAAAGAAATATTTCCAAGATTCTAGATAATTCTAATTAGGATTAATGTTCACCCTCGTACATTGGCATTATAATGGAGTTTTTAATAATCTATTAATTATGCACGCCTGGGCTAAAATACTTTTTTCGCTAAAGCCTTATAAGCGTGTGTATTTATCACTGTTGCGCTAGCTGGATTATTTTTTGTCTGTTTGGATCCGTTTATTCCAGGAAGGGCGCATTTAAGTCTGAGATATTGATTTTTTTCAACCCGTTTAGCCCATTGTGCGCTCAGACAATATCTTAGACCTTTTTATCGTAATATCAAAATTTAAGATGAAAGTAAAATGTGTATCTAGCCTTTGCAGTTTTGCATGTCACGTTTACTTAGGACCTAAAAAAATCGTTCATCGTTGTGTCTAATTATTTATAAAATTAAAAGCAGAATATGCAACTTACAACATTTTTCATTTGCCATTTACAGATAGCCTCTGCTTATGGTTCCAAAGTTTGCATATATGAGCCAACACCTCTTCTAGGAAAAAATAGCAGTCATGTAAGTGCTTTGTCGTGTTTCAGTTTTTTCTAATTTTTATAACATTTTTGACCTGAAATTTTAATATACTGCACATGTAATAATATTGTAATAAAACATGTATACTTGCACTGATGGATGTGTCAAAATTTTATCTTTTAGATTTTATTTATTTATGAAATAGTTTCTAAATCTAAGTTGCCAAACATTTGTTTCCTTTATGAAGAAAACCCTGATGACCTAGTACCCGCTTCAAGTTGAGGCAATTTAATAGCGATATTATACCTGCACTTTTGTTTTCATTATTTTTTGCTTGTTTATTGATTACCACATCCAGTTATAATCTTAAGGGCATTGAGTGGGGGAAACTTCCACAAAAAAAAATATGAAAATGCAGTAAAATCTGAAACCTTGATAAAATGCTTCTCATCACTTAACTCAACTTATGGTAATTGCAGAAATTAGATTATTGTTGGGTGCAGACTGGGACTTTTCAAGCAGAGTGCCACATATATAACTTGTCCTGGAATCTCGAAGGTTAGTCTAGCGCTTACCAATCATGCTTGCCTACTTCACTTGTAAGGTGTTGTGAAGTAGTTATTTTAACCTGCTTGGTTACTGAACAGGCACTCGTTTGTTAACTGGTGGTGAACGTATTCAGCTGTGGAACTATAATCCTGGTCCTGAGGCCATTGATGGCGACGAAATTGGGGACCACAGTGTGCATTTCCAAATTGGAGGAGATGCCGACGAAGAGCAGACACCATTGTGGCAGTGTGTTTGGAATTGCAAGTTAGTGCTGCGGCTTTATCTAAATATCTGCAGTTTGAAAGTTGGGAAAACTTGTTTGTTCGTCATTTTTGAGACATTTAATTATGGTCAATTTGTTTTTAGAACGGCGAATCCAGTCTTTCATCTCAAATTTTCACCAGATGGCAGTTTGTTTGCTTCTGCTGGCAAAAATGACAGGCTGGTCAAAATTTGGTACGAGTATAAGCCAGGTCAGTACATAATTTTTATGTTAAGTAAATCCATGAGTTTCTTAGAGGCTAAATTTAAATGTGATGTAGACATTAGTCTGCTTTTGAAACTTATTGTCCAACGTGTCGTATTTCAGTGTGCTTTCCTTGCAAGAGTTTTGAAACGGCCACATCGATGTCTAGTCTGTCCACCACCACCTCATTGGAAGATGTCAGTTATACATTTATTTATATTGCTCATCCCCGAGCAATTACAGGGTTTTCCTGGAGAAAAACAAGCAAGTACTTGCCAAAGTAAGCCTTTTTTCAGTTTATTCAAGTTTGGCAACTGTCAAATTAAACATAATAAATGTGTTTAAATATTTGCTTTGTTCTTTCTAGGGGTTCAGTGTCTAATATGCTGGTGACATCTTGCCGTGATAATATCTGCCGCTTATGGGTCCAAACAGTTCTTCCCGACGATGGGCTAGTCAATTTACAGCAGTTCGATCCAATGGCTGCGCAAAATCCAAAGTACCGCATGCACCGTCATAAACACAAATTCATGGTTCGACTAAAACATATGAAGTACGTCTCTTTTTCTCTCAATAGCTGTGATACATGTATTTTGATTTGTACGGCAGGAAATCTTTTTGGAATCTAAGCTATTTTTAATGTAGTAAATACCCTAGGATTCTCAAATGGCAATGTTAATTCATTAATTTGTATTCTTTTCATCTCACATTGTAGAACTTGTTTTCATTTTCGAAGGCGTCATGCCACGCAGAATCTTCACACCAATGGCCCTTTAATTACACCTATTCCATCTCTGCCAAGTACGTACAGTTCTCATGATTTCCACAGTTTTGGAATTCATGGGACTGGAATTACGCCTGGCTTTCACTTTCATTTGGCCGCTAGTATTAATGCAGAAACAGGTATTAAAGATTTCTGGACCCTTTTCCAATAGCGATGGAATAAATGTTGAAATACTGATGTTTATAATGTATATTGCAGATATACCATTGGTGCCGAGTATCAGCCGGAGAGATAATAGCAAAGAACCAAATTTTGTGCTTCATTGGCTGAATAATAAAGAAATTCACTTCACTCTGTGTGCGGAGCAAATCCTGCAAGATTTGTGCAAAAAAGCTATTCTTCAGGAACATCAATCTGGCTCGGATGAACCAGATCATGATGATGTTGATGAAAGTCGTGACCCAGATGAAGAAGATAACAAGGAATGGACTGGTTAGTCTTTACAGTAAATGATGAATTATAAAATGCATGTTTTCCATATCAGCAGGGCCGGATTTACAGGCAGGCCGACTAGGTAGTGGCCTATGGACCCCGCGAAATAAGGGGCCCCAAAAAATGTTGAGTACAGTAGAACCTGTCTAATTGCATACGCTCGGGACCGGCGAACAATATCCAGCATCCAAATGGGGAATTTCCCCTTTTTTTAAACTTTTTTTTAAAATGGGGACTTAAATTTTTGTTTGCCTAGGGCGCCTAGAATTGTAAATCCGGCCCTGCATATCAGTACTATTTACTATTTCAGTTCTATCTCCATATCAATATTTTTAGCGTTGGTAAAATTTGGAACGTACTTCTTTTATTTCTTCTGTTCACCGATTCATCATTTTGATGAAATGCTACTTTTGTGGTTTTATAACAAGGAGTGCTTATTCTAGCTACCAAGAAGAAGAGTAGGCGGCCAAAAGTAAAATCTTCTATGGGTCATAAGTTATCAGCAAAATCTGCAAAACAAATCGATGAAGATGCAGTTGCCGAAAAGGCCACCAGTAGTCCCGTTAGTAATTCCAGCATGCCATCAACGCTGTCTTCGTCATCTATTAGCACTGATGCTTCCATGGGGACTACGGTAATGATCATGCGGTTTTTTTGTTGTCATTTATAGCATACCTTGGATTTGAGCCTTCGACTATGATCAGTTTTCTTCTTATTATTATTTTTCCAGACACCACTAGTTGATGCCTTGGACCGGAAGATTGAAGTATTGTTGAGAGACTGGCAACAAAATCCTGATCTTCTGTTTAGTGTGCATCCGATTGATGGCAGCTTTCTTGTCTGGTAAGCAAAAAATGAGTCAAAATAAAAATGTGTTCTAATAATTATTATTGTTTTTATATAATATCATTTTGGTTTAGTTCAATGTGGATGTAACAATAATTATGTTGTTCAATTCAGGCTTGTAGAATGGCTAGACGAGTATGCACCAGGAACATATCGACAAGCCCAAGTCAGCTTCTCTTCAAGGATACCAAATGCACTTCCACTAGGCGATGCAATGAGCATGAGCACCAGCTTAACTCTTTACAATTGTAAATCATTATTGGATCTTAAAACTGTGCTGGACTTTGGCGATGGCAAATCATCCATTTCGGACATAAATAAAATGCACCTGGCATACGAAGAGGGCCAATGTCAAAGTCCATTCGCTCCGACCATTTCCATGCTGTCCAAACATAAAAATGGGACTCTAAACCTGTGGAGCCTTACATTTAGTGAAAGCACCAAATTTACCCAAGTGCTGAGCGTGGGACATCAAGCGCGAGTGTGCGGGCATCGGTTCCGTGTGAACGATATTACTTGCCATCCGGTATTACCTTTACTGCTCACCACTTCCCACCACAACCATCCTAAGCTTCAGTCGCCCGAGCGGGAGAGTTCCAACTGCATTCCAGAGGATGAACCCTTCGAGGATGAATATGTCTATCCTTGTGGCGACGACAACCTGCAATCGGGCTTTTGTAGCGAACTGATTCTGTGGCGCATTGACCCAGTGGGACCCTTGTGTAAATCTGGAGGCGTGACCGAATTGGCAAGAATCAACTCTCCGGAGCTTTCATCATTTTCAAACGTGGCTTGGATACCTACTTTACTACCCAGGTAGGCTACAGAATTATTCTCAAAATATTATTAGCCGTTCACCTTGCTTTTTCAAGTTATTTTATTGGTTCGTGTATATATGAGCTTGACATGATTTCGTCCCTATCTGTAGCACAACATTGGGCAGTATTTCGAATTCGCCTAGCGCTTGTTTCGTGGCTTCTGATGGTGAAAGTTTGCGTGTTTATCAAGCTGTGATCGATGCACGAACTTTGCTATCTGAATTATTTAGTGCAGAAAGAAAACAACAACTTGATGTAAGTAATGTGTGTTGTTCAAGTCGTCGTTTCATGTAAATAGTCTGAATTCAATTTTGGTTTGTACCATTGGAATTTTGCTGCAAGTTTAATGTATGTTCTTCTTATTCAGGATTGTATGGGAAGCATGTCTAGTTCCAGCTCTATGGACATGGACTATAAACATACAACATTACAAGATGCTTTTCACATCGTGAGTCAGCAGTCAACTGCCAGGCCTGGTTGCATAATTCAGTTAGATGCCATAGTTGATGCAGCACATGTAAATATTCTCTTGCAACTGTTCCGACATCTATGTGCTCGTTTCTAGTGCAACTCGGTTTGATTTACATTTTGAAATTTGTAGGATTGGCATAATACACAGCTGCTGCACGTTTTCCAAGAACAATTGATAACTGGTGAAAGAGGTTTAAATGAAGAGGTTCATGGCTTAATGCAACCTACCATGGGAGCGATTGTGGATTTGCACCATGCTACCATTTTTGAAGAGCCATTTTATTTGATTGTTGTCGAAAAGGAGAACAAACATTCAGTGCTGCATATGTGGAGAATTGTAATAGCTTCTCAGCCAACTTTGCAAGGTACATATTTTGTTAATTGAAATAAAATGACTCGAGAAACAATATTTTCCTAGATTGTAGTTGATTTAACGTATTATTTATGTAGCACATAGCTTTTTTCAAGCATATCGGAAACATTAAAATAATTTCAGATGATGCGGAAGGCGTTACGTATGCTCCTGATAGTGATATAATCCAGGAAGGGGAAGTTTCAAGTACCTCGAGTGTTAGTAACACCCCTGATGTTGATGGAATACATCATCCTGGACATTCGTTGGCATCACCTGTAATTATTTCCACGATAAAGGTTAATTATTTGTACATCTTTCTTATTCTAATATGTTTTTTTGTTAAATTTACTTGATAATTTGATGGGTGTTTTTAGTTCATATGGTGCCTCATACAATTGCTAAATTTTGCTTACTAAATATACTATGAAATTTATATCCATTGCAAGCTTTGTAGTGTTTTTACACAAGATAGGGCTAAAGTTGTGAACAATTAAATTTGCCTAAACTTTCGTGTGTATATTTTTAAAACACATGAGTTAAACTCATTTTTTTTTATTTGGCGAGTTTAGGTGTGCACCCAGGTTCTTACCTTGCCTGAAGATGTCGAAATTATCCATGCAGCTCCAGCTGCTGGCCATTTAAGTTCCTCTTCTATTTATCCAGCATGCTTTGCGCCGTACCTCATCAGCACAGCATGTTCAGACAGTACAGTGAGATTTTGGCGCTGTGACGTTACCAACGTTGAAAATGCTAATGAAGCCTCGGGCACTATTCCCGTGTTAACTAAAAAGCAACCAGTTTATAAATGGACAGAATGGGAGATGATGATCAATGCACAAAAATCAAGCTTCATCGACGTCCCAGGTATGATCAATTTATGAATTTTGTTACAATTTTAAACTACATGTGATAGAATGTACGTACATTATGTTAATAAAATCCCACCTAATTTTTGTTAGATTATATACTGTATAAAATAAGTTAAATTGGCAACGGCTCAAAAAGTTTTCCAACTACAAGATGTGACAAATTTCTTTTTTTTGAAAAATATTGAGCCATTTGTTAATAGATTTATTTTTCTCTGCTTTTCAGGCACCTTGCTTAACGTAAGCTGTGCATACAGTGGGCGCATTGCATGTGCTTATAAACATGGCAAGTCGTTTACGCGCCCCAAGTCGGAAAATCCGACTAATCGTTACGTAAACCTCTGCGTAGCAATCTATGAGTGCGAGTCCACAGGGGGATCAGAATGGATGCTGGAAGACACCATTCAGCTGAGAAACATCAGTCTCCCAGAAATTAAGTTTAATTTTGATCTCCGATATGTACATGATCGTACCATCCTAGAAAAAAAGAAACAGTCACTTAACAGCTTGGTGCGAACACTTTCGCACGATGAAGTGCTTAGCAGTCCTCTACGTGACGTTGAATCAGATCAACTATGCTCGAATTTGCATGGTCTTATAGCTGTGCCAAGCTTTAGCACCTTGCAGACTCTAAGGAAAACGATTTGTGAAAAGGGCAACCAGTTTCCCCTTACACAAAAACATCTAGTTCAACTCGATTGGGTCTCTACAGAAGATGGTTCCCACATACTTACGATCGGGGTTGGATCAAAGGTAAAAAAAATGCAGAGATTTTGACAGCCCAAATTACTGTTTGGTAGCCTATTTACTAGTTTGCCATTTAAAATTATTTTCCAGGTGCTTTTATTCACTGCAGTTGGTAGCGACATTGCCCAAGCTAACTTAAAGGCCATGAAAGAATCCAGGACTGGCATTCGACCAATTTTAAAGAAGGCATCATCTATGGTCGTGCCTTTGTACAATACGGAAGAAGTTCGTTGGATGAAAGTTCGAAGCATTTCCCTCGAAACAGCAGACGGATTACCTCCTTTACCCATGCAAATCTCTTGGGTCAGAGATGGCATACTAGTGGTCGGAATGGACAACGAAATGCACATTTATTCGCAGTGGAAAGATCCTGGTTAGTTTTGACTATAGCTGACGTACAATTTTTAAATGCCGGAATGTCACCTAACGCGTTAATTCAACACTTGTATGTACTGATTTGACAGAGCCTGTGGGTACATCCAATAAGGTCGATTTTGATGAAAACATTGATGACCGTACTCTTACGGACAAAGATCTCATGAGCCTTGTACAGGAAGCTTCCCATCATCGCTTGATCCCTGTGAAAAGCTTAGCACATGCCTCATCAGCTAACCTTGTGGGTGGAGCGGATGCCAAGAAAAAGCGAGAACTCATTGCAAAGGGCTTTGTCAATACGTAAGTTTGGAATCATGGTTATGCACTTATGTGGCGATAGATTTAAAAAATCATATGGCTTCATTACATCATTACAGCATTGATGCTATTGGAAGAATATGTGGCATTAAAAACTGCGTTTACTCTTTAATTTTTTAGGGAAAATGTCATTGGAACTGATATAATGCCAGATTATGGGCTTTTTGAAGCTAGTCGAATAGCTTGCCCGGTTTTACCTCAGTATCATCCGAAACAACTTATGGAATTGCTGAATTTCGGAAAAATTCGTCGCGTGAAAGCCATTCTTACTCATTTGGTACGATGTTTGGCCGGAGTTGGCATGGCCGAAGCTTCGGAGGTCCACGGAAGGATATGCAGTAGCTCGGGGAGTTCGGCCGGTCACCAACGTAATTGGTCAAGGTCGAGGACCATGTCTATTAGTGTACCAACACGAGCTAGTCCAATGGATCCACAGATTCAATCATCGGCGGTGGTGTCGGAAGAGCTTCAGCTGGACTATGTGGAAATAAATGCTATTCCACCTTTGCCGCTCTTCACTTTACTCGCAGCTGACAAAGAAACGCCTGTGCCACCGGGATCAGATGTCGAAAGGAAGAAGGTAATCTGTTTATTCCTGTTTGAATTGTCCAACAATGTATGTACTCGTACAAATGGTGTATATCTGTCCCAATTTTAGGGTTATACAGGCCTTTTTGACAGCATAACAATTGAAGGAGACGAAACTTTGGATGAAATTTTAGCAGAAGATCTTACTGGTGCTGCGAGTTTGGAACGCAAGCATTCGATTCCAGCTGAAAGGCAGATGTTAGCATGCTTTGGTCCTCGTCAGGTGGGCATTTTAACGAATTGAAAACTTATCTCGCATCTGAACAATCAAACTAAAATTTATGTTTTGTTTAAAAAAAATGTCTACAGGCACGTGTTTTGACCCAACTTTTAACGCATACTCATTTGCCTGGCTTGTCGAGTTTAGATCAAATGCATCTTTTAGCTTTGGCTGACACAGTGGCAACTTTTAATAACGAATTTTCTGACAAATTCACCATTAGCGTTATCAAAGAGGGTAAGCCAGTTTCTCTAGATTAGAAAATATTGCCAAACTTATTTCCTGACGAGAATATCATGCACTTTACAGACAGCTCGAAAACATCGGCAAATGAGTCTTCAACAATTGCATCGGCCGGTTAGTCTGTATTATGTTATTATTTAAATTCCTTAACACAGTCAAATCTTTATAAATTAATATGTGGCGTTTAGATTCTCTGGATGATTGTGGTCTGCGGTACTTGCTTGCCATGCGTCACCAATCATACTTGCAACGCTGCCTGCCTATTGTGCAGAGAGCCCAATTGATTAAGCTGGGCCTTAGTCCGGCTAACTTAGTCTGGGCATTTCACTCGGAATCCCAAGAAGAACTCGTGAACATGATTCCAGGAATGCAGAGGGACAATCCTAAGTGGTCCGAGTTGAGAGAATTTGGGGTCGGCTGGTGGGTGCGAAACAACACGATTTTGCGCCGCTGTATCGAAAAGGTTAATGTTTCTTGAAATTATTATTATAATTTTTCATTGTTTTATCAGAGTACGATTCTAAATACTTTTGTCTTTGTAGGTGGCAAAGGCAGGTTTTTCGCTGCATCAAAAACCAATGGATGCAGCATTTTATTATTTGGCTCTTAGAAAGAAGAACATTTTATGGGGTCTTTTCAGGTCAGTCTAATTTCAAAGTTTGTTCACGGCTACCGATAATATGGTAGATTTGTGTAGCTTGATTTTAACTTAATTTATAAAGTATAATTTTTGTACAAGTGGCAGTATTTATGATGCTTCCTTTAAAGTGTCTCTTATGTCTCTATAGGTCGGTAGGCGACAGCAAAATGGCAGAGTTTTTCCAACACAACTTCAACGAGGACAGGTGGCGAAAAGCGGCTCTGAAAAATGCCTTTGCTTTGTTAGGAAAACAGAGATTTGAACATGCTGCTGCTTTCTTCCTTTTGGCTGGATCGTTACCAGATGCTGTAGAGGTAAAGTAACCTTTCAATATTTTCAAATGCCCTTATTGTTGACAGCTATAGAAATTAGAAACCATTGGAAATTTTCTTTTTTTTTCTTCCAAATATAGGTATGTTTAACAAAGTTAGACGATCTGCAGTTAGCTATGGTCGTCATCAGGCTTTATGAAGGTGACATGGATTCATGCCCACCGACGTTACAAAGCATTTTGTACGAGTCTATTCTCGGTTGTGACAAGGATGGTAGTCATTACCAACCATGTTGTGCCCACCCTGATCCTTTCCTTCGAAGCATGGCGTATTGGCTTCTCAAGTATTACCCAAGTGCCCTCGACACCTTGCTTCAGGTCCAGGTTGGATCCGATCATCCAAAATCGACCGAAGAAGATATGCGGGCATTTCGAAATTCAGGTATGGCACCGAATCGTGTTTGCGTTACTCGTTCCATTTTTTTCGATCAATTCTGAAATGGTTTTCTTATTTGTTTTAATGCAGCCAATCCTGCCGTTTTTAACTTCTACCTCTATCTTCGAACTCATCCTTTACTACTCAGGCAGCAAATCACAGAGTCCCTACAGGATCAAAATGTCCCTAAGGTGGCTGCCTTATCTGGTTTCACCCATTACATCGATGCTCGGGTTCATTCCCACGACAGGCAGGTTGTTTTGGAAGATGCGATCACATCTATGGAAAGGCAGCTCTATTTCACTACGGCGAATGCTCACTTCAATGGCGGCTGTCCTATTCTTGCTCTGGAAGTGCTCTCCAAGCTCCCATATAAAGTGTCCAACTTGTTAGCTTCTCGAAGCAACAGCATCGTCAGCAATAGTCCTTCAAAATCTGCCATGTCGATGGGTGACAGTTGCATTGACACCGGGATCTTGGAAGAAGCTTTTGATTGGGGCCAACCGATGCTGTCGTCTAAAAACGTTCTAGAATCACTCGATTTGGGCTTTCCAGATGAAAGCGAGCATCAAGAAGAGGCTGAGAAAGCAACGGCGGACAAGAACACGACAAATAAAGGTGGGTAGTGCAGAAATTGCCAATGAATTTTCCAGAGTATTTCCATTTTTGATCATCGCGTTTTTTTACCCTTAAGATGAAGAACAAACGCCACCTGCTTTTCCACATCTTGATATTATGGCACAGCAGCTGAAATTTATAGCCTGCTTAAAAGTTAGTTCCGACTTATTTTATAGTTTTTTTAACAGTTCGATTTTCGTAATTTTCAGTTTTCAAATTGTATTAACGCGTAGATTGTGATGGAGGAATTGAGCACGTTAGCCACAGGATTCGAAGTCGACGGCGGACAGTTGCGCTACCAACTGTACGTTTGGCTCGAGCAGGAGGTGGAAGCACTCAGGGAGTTGTGCAACTATGGTTCCCACAACCATGGTAGAAAATTCTATAATTTTTAGGCTGATACTCGGTTTAGTTTACCTCTGTTGCTTACATTACGTTGGGTTTTTTTTTTGCATTTGCTTTTATTTTATGAAGAATCGAGCATAAACAGCATGAATGAAGACGAAAGGCAAGGAGGACAAACACCTACACCTTTCAATCGAAGTAGTGGTCATCCAACTTTGCACGAAATTTTGTTGGCTGACAAAATGGATTTTGAAGCTAAGTTACAACGTGCCGAACGCAGACGATGCTGGTTAAGAGGTACTTTAGAATCCATATTTCAAGGGTATTATTTGTGTTTATTATTTTATGTAAGACTTTAAATTCACGATAACGTCCTCCTTTGTCACTATTTTTTTAGCAAACCAGACTCTTTTAAGGACCCTTCTCTCTTATTGCTGTTTACATGGTGCCAATGGGGGTGGATTAGCCTCTGTGCGGATGGAGCTGATTTTACTGCTGCAAGAACTTCATCAAGAAAAAACGCAACGGCAGTTGTTATCACCGTTGCCGTTCCCTACAACCCTTCCTCTTCTTTCGGCTAGTGTAGCTTGCCATAAAACGGTTGTCACTGACCCAATTCGACACCTGCAGGTGAGGGGAAAAAGACCAGCAAATCTGTCGATGATTTATTGGAAGTGGGTGATGCAGTTCGTTTATTTATTTCTTGTTTTAGTCACTCACTCATGACATTTTACATACTGTTATTGACATCCATGGACCCCCCTCGCCTGGAAGAGTGAATTGTTCTGAAGTGTTTATCTTGAGGGACCTCAGCATTGCACTGGCTGCTTGTATATACCAATCGCTGTGCGATAGCGAAAGTATTAGCGTTAAGCAAAGCGGTTACCTGTCT
This sequence comes from Julus scandinavius, assembly GCA_034696685.1. Taxonomy (NCBI): domain Eukaryota; kingdom Metazoa; phylum Arthropoda; class Diplopoda; order Julida; family Julidae; genus Julus; species Julus scandinavius. The sequence goes on from JAQGAE010001480.1 coordinate 22,083, forward strand.
GCTGGAATGGAGGCGCTTGCTAGGTATGTGCCTATTGCTTCTTTGATTAAGCTTCGACCTTAAAGCTGCAATAGTTTTTTTTTTCAATTCATCTCTTTAGTGCAAGCGTTGTGTATCACGATAGCCATCTGATGGCAGGTCAGTCCAAGCGCAGAAGATTTAGCAGCAGTGAAGAACCATTGCAACCTTCCACTGCACCAAATAAGTGGCCTGGTATGCATTTTTTTACCATAAAATTTTCCATTTGCAATTTCCAAATCTAAATGCATGTCCATTTTCAAAATTAGGAGTAACCTCTTTGAGGGCATTGCTGGCTAGAGAAAAGGACGAAGATGCACCAAAACTCACTACTCTTTTAAGCGAAACTTTTTTTGCCGTGTACATGAGCCTCTTAGTCCATGCTCTTGTAACTTGTGAAGCCCACACGCTGTTTCGCCTAGTTGGTCAGAAATTCTCTGAAAAAACATGGGCCACCCTGTTTGGAGGAGGTGCTAAACGTTTGTTGAAAGTTTCCGTGTCGGCTCCACCATCTATTGAAAGTAAATTATTTAATTTATTCTGCTGTTTTGCATGGTATGTTTATAAAAATGTTTCTCAGAAACAATCTAAAATGAACATAATATAATTTCAGAACCAACTACTGGA
>JAQGAE010001481.1:0-22726 GCA_034696685.1 Julus scandinavius
AAAAAAGTCAACATAGAAATGTGTAGGGTGTTTCCGTAACATAGCATAGCATAGCGAAACATAGGCAACGTAACGAAACGTTCAAATGTGTAGGGGCCTTTAGTTTAGAATTTGTACGGAGCCTCGTGAAGGCTCATAAGGGGCCATTCAAAAAAGGTCCTTAGTACGACTTCCCCCCCTCACCCCTATCCACATTTTTTTATAACATATTCAAAAGCCCATCCAATAAATTTCCAAGCACTATATTCGCTACCAATTCCATGACATTTGTCCAGAATTTTCTTATAAACGGAAATTTCCTGACCTCAAAGAGAAATACCAGCATAAAATTGGTGTTTAACACAAAGTTAGTTAGGCATAATCGCTGGCTTTTCCTAAATTTTTAAAATTTAAGTACGTTTGGGACTGGGGGCACATTTCTTCTGGTGTCCATTTCCCCTTTCACTGACATTTAAAACTTAAACAGAAAATCCGAGAAATGAAAAATGCCATCATTAGTGGACGTCCACAAAGGCTATCCCTCCTCCCTACCCCCTGTCCACATGCCAGCAGATGCCCTAACCCCATCTTGATGACGTCTTTTTGAATGGCCCCTAAGGGCAATTTTCGTGGATAAATCGAACCCAAGGTCCTCTAAAAATTATTTTAGATGACAAACCGTAAAATGTTATTATTTTGAAACAGTTTTTGATGGTTTTTTTTTCGCAATTCTGCATGTAAAAAAGCGTTTTTACAACATCACCACATGGGACCATATATGCGAGAGTATGTCCATGCATGTCTGAAAATATTTCTTGCCATTTATGGAGTTAATATACTTAAAACGTCAATATAGCCATAATACACAGTTGTCAGGGCTTCCGGAAGTCACCACAATATGGCGGAATAGTGTATTTACAACTCACTGAAATAGCACTATGGAAATTCGCTTAAAACATTCGAAATAGGAAAAACGATGACTGTCCTAAAGTATCCATATTGTACGGTACATGCTTATAACTTCAAGGCGAGAAAACTTCATGTTTACGGAATTTCGGCGAGAAAACTTGTGTTACCACCAGCATCATGAGCCTTCGTGAGATTTCATGAGACTGTAGAATATTGATGTGCGGAAATATCGTTTGCGTGCGAATCGACCTTAAACCATATCCTAACTCCATTTTTTTTTTTTTTTTTTTTTTTTTTTAAATGGGATTTTCCGTGGTAAACATTTATGATAATCGATTGCATGTTGCATTTAAATAGAACCTTTATTAGGCAAATATTTGCGCAGTCGAAAAAAAAATAGAGGATAAACTCCTTATTTGCATAATTTCGATCGTAAATTAGTTCGTTAACCTAACATGTCCATGGTTTTGCTTTAATTATTTCACGTGAAACAGGAATAATATAATAAAGCCCCTCACACACTAGGCTCACTTTCTGAAAAATGCGCTGCGACGTCATCCGCCATTTTTTTCCGCTCCGATGTGCGCTCCGATGTTTGGCATTCCAAAGAAATGTAAGCCCCTCACACACTAGACTGACTTTCCGAACTCACTTTTCTCCGCTCCGTTGTGCGCTGTATGCTTGGCATTCCAAAGAAATGTAAGCCCCTCACACACTAGACTGACTTTCCGAACTCACTTTTCTCCGCTCCGATGTGCGCTGTATGCTTGGCATGCCAAAGAAATTTAGCAGACGATAAACTATAGTGAGCATATGCGAACTACAAATCGTACGCTAGCAGCCGATTTTACACCGATTTCCCACTAGACTCATGCACTTTCCAAACTCACTTGTGTGCGCTGTATGTTCGGCATGCCAAAAATCGTGCATTAATTAGCATCCGATTTCGCGTGAGCTTGAGTCAAGTGGGCAACAGGATTTAGCAAACGATGTTGTATGCTCAGCTCACAAACAGTGCGCATGCGTGAACCCAAAAATCGTGCGTTAGCAGCCAATTTTACACAAAGTGAGTCTAGTGTGTGAGGGGCTTAAGGGTGAGAACTCAGATCGGATGTTTACAACGCAATTTACATACAAAATTGCACGCGGTTTTGCTTAAATCACTCATTCTGGCAGATTTCAAAAATATTAAATTGTCGAATGAAAAAAAGTGTTAAAAATTGAAAATTCAATCCAGTCTGAAACAGGATTCGACAACCCTACCTATATAGTAAAGGGCTCGCGCCAACTGCTGACAACAACAACCTTGTTATAGACGTACTCTGTGATTTTATGGTAATTTAACAGGACGTCATATTATCCCAGTATTTTTGGCATGTAAATTAGAGGCAATTGCAATGGTGCTTTAATAACAGTTTTATAATCCCCTGTTATTGTATGGGACGCTTTTTTAAATGAGCTTCGAAATTGGAGAGGCAAATTATATAGGCCAGTAAAAACAAAAGGAAAAAAAATCGAAAATTAAACGAGTCGCGCAATTAAGTATTGTAATTTGCAGTTATTGATGGCGTGCTTTTTTTTTTTTTTTCTTTTTCTTTTTTTTTTTTCTTCTCTAGATTATAATAGGCTGCATGATTATTTTATGACTTATTTCCTCGTATAGCCAATAATAAAAATATGATTTTTCACGATGAAGCTCTGCATTTAATTAGTGTTTCGTGCCTGGCAAAGCGGAACCATGTTGCAGACCAAATCTATGGTTGAATCTCAAGTCCTTAAAAACAATGGGTAATCCCATGCATGGTGAGCTTGGCACACCTACAGCAATTCGGTGAAATTCTGGAGAAAAATTATCAAAATATATACATGCATAAAATATAAAATATATCCAGGGTGGTAATTTCGTTGCGGAAATGGTTATATACACTTTGAGTCATAAAAAAGTAGAGCACAATAACAAAAAATCGCAACTTCGTGATAAATGCTTCGATTTAAACGAAATTTGGCACTTACATAGAACAATAGTGTAGAAACATAAATTTTTTTTCCGGATATGCGACAAATCTCGGTTTTTATCATTTTTCAAGAAAACAGTGTGTGGTGTGTCCGCTTACTATACCGTATTCTAAGCTGCTGCAATGGGAAACGCCACAGTTCATCTAACCAAACCACTGCACTGGCCACCAAACAGTCCGGACTTGAATCCAGTCGACTACAAAATTTAGGGAGTTCTCCAGAAAAAGGTTTACAAATCGAAGATTAATAATATCGAAGACTCGAAACTATGAATTAAGAAAACTTGGATTGAACTCGACCAGCGTATAATCGATTCGTCAATCAAAGAATGGCGAGTTAGACTCCGGGCTTGTGTATAGGCCACCGGAGAACATTTTGAACACATTTTATAATTCATTTTTGTTCCTACACTATTGTTCCATGTAAGTGCCAAATTTCATTTAAATCTAAGTAATTTTCATGAAGTTGTAATTTTTTTATTGGGTTCTACTTTTTTATGGCTCACAGTGTACAGTGTTATTTAGCACTATCTGTACATCCGCATCAGCTGTTTAAGTTTCCTGCTTGAGATCACAAATTCCGCATGTGTTCCAAAGCAGTCAAACCAATTTCTAATGAAAAATTCATGATGCATGCTTATGTGGCTTATGTGTGCCAAATACAATTTTTAGCACGTATACCGTATATTTTGGAACGTTATTCACGTACCGGTAGTATAGTATACATTTGATGAAAAAAAATCGAAGGATTTCAACTATATATCATTCCTTAGTTCTGAAGAACCTCCTCGAATGACCAATTACCATAATATTTTACCAAAAAGTCAGAATTTGTTTTCTAGAGCAGTGAAACCTCGTTATGAAATGTATCCAATTTTTCTCAATTTGGGTTATATATAATATGAGAATTGTTATATATAAAAGTGTGTATATATACATTTTTTTTTTCATAATAGCATATATAGCTTAAATTTTTCAGTTTTTCATTCTCATTCCAAAATTCTGCGGCACACAGCTTGAAAAACACTGTTATATTGTTATAAATAGAATTTTTCTAATTGACCGTTACACCGCAGCGTAAGCCGCGCCCAGTAGCCGTTAGCCGTTATATCCACTTCCGTTACATGTGGCTGCCGAATTTATTCCCTAAAGTCTTCCACACACTGGACTCACTTTCCGAAGTCAGTTTTCTCCGCTCCGATGTGCGCTGTATGCTTGGCATGCCAAAGAAATTTTAACAGACGATATTGTGCGCTGGGGGCACAACTAGTGCGCGTGCGCGAACCCAAAAATCGTGCGCTAGCAGACGATTTTACATACTAAAGTGAGTCTGGTGTGTGATGGGGGCTTAATGCCAAAAAACAAAACAAGTCACAATTTTCCCTCTCATTATGAAATTTTAATTTCGAGTATGTCCTAAAGCCTGAACATTCGTTCCAGGTTTAGGACCACCACATTAGGACAGCTTAACGCCTGATTTTTTTTTTCTGAAAAATAAGGTGAAGAAAAAAAGAACTACACAATATAGCGTGACTTTATACTGTATGGATGACCCAGCAGTGCGAGCCTGTATGGAATCCCAAAACTAATCCAACGCGGATTTCAAATTCGAGACACAAATCCTTGGCGCAACTGACAGAATTTAAATGCGCGGGATTTAATTAATGGTACTTTAACGACAGCTTCGAAATTTCGTATATTATGTCAATTAATATTCTTGGTTGCGCTATAGTCGCGGGTGGATGAATACAACGAGGAAGCTGCATGACTTGAAAAGGGGTAAAGGCGCGTCAACGTTTTGCTAAAAATCTAGGCCAACTTCCTCCTTTTGCGTAAATATGTAGACGAATTCACACTGTCAAGGCCAATTGCAAGACGCGTGATGACCGTTATGCATGGAGATGACCGTCTGCTTGAGAAAATAACAGTAAAATAAAGGGTACAAACCGAGAAATCTGCGCCCTATATAATACAGGCCCCTGCATTATTTCGAAGTCAATGGACGAAATCGGGAATTTTTGTGTCAATAGGTGGCGCCAGCAGTGTGCCAACGAAAACACAGTTTAAAGCTGCCAAACGTTATTATTTCAGCATACTTTAAATCGTTTTAATAGCCATTTCTTTTTGAAATTAAAGTAAATTAAGTATACATATGTACTTAGGTCTGATTAACAACACGCTTTCTACACTATTTTAAAATAAAATTTAATAAATATTTCCCAATCTAGGATGTAATTTGTGGAGGAGGTGCATGGTTATGGGACTGTTTTCATAGAAACATATATGGTCAAAAACGGTGTTTTTTTAGATTTCGGGTGATATATTTATTTATTTTTTGTATTTATTTATTTATTTTGTAAAGCTCGAATGTCAAACAGGTAATACACTCTCGATCCTATGAGCAAAACTTCATGCACTCAATGAGTACGACAAATGATATATCTCTCATATACCCCTTGAATCTAAGCCTCAATTTGTGATATATTTTATAAATTATTCACTTTTAATACTATATGTACATAAAATAAGGAAAATATACATTTGCGATTTTTTTGTTGAAAAAAATATTTGGTTATTAGGCTAAGAAGCATTTTACACCCATCCCCCCCCCCCACCCTCCGTCCCCCTTTGTCCGATTTTACCAACCCCTTCCTCCTATGTCCGATTTCACGATCCCCTTTCCCCCTTTTTTATTATCTCAAATTGAACTGAAATTGTTAAAAATTCTTATACCTTCGATTTCTAGGACATTTGGAATATTCTTCCTTAGAGGACCTTTACCTTATGAGTACAAGTCCACTGCCAACTAAATGCTTAAAGAAAAATGGCCTTGCACTGAATGCATGACTGAGCACAACTGATATAGTATTTGGTCCAGGCCAAATGGGAAAAGTATAGGCTCCACCCTGCAGAAAATATTCTGTCATAAAATTGCATTTAATGGGGTTACACGAAACACATAACTGCATAATATTTTGATAAAGCAAACAATTTCTGCATTCTCAATGCTAAAAATTGAAATATTAATTATTGCATAAAAATTGCACCTTTACTGCACTTTTATTGCAGAAAAATTCCACTCTTACTGCTGAAAAATTCAACATTTGCAGCAGGAAAATTGGACTTCTGCAGCACAAAAATGTGCACCTTTACAGCAGAAATAATTGTGCATTTTTACTGCAAAAAAAAGTGCACTCTTATTGCAGGATGGTTTGGGCAGCCTACTGACAAACGACCCCAGTTAAGCTGCTAGGAGAAGTAGGTCCCCTAAAACTGACGAGGCCCTAGTCAACTAGCCCCCTCTCTGCACATATGGGTCATGTGCAGTGATAAAAATGTTAGGGCGTTATAGGCTAGACTCAGCCACATTGTACTAAGGTTTAGGATCGAATCCCAATACAAACTTTGAAAAAAAAAACTTAATCACAATTCAATTACAAATGTCAACTTTGGACCTTTTGAAAAAATAATACAACCCCTTTTTCCTTTTGTTGAGGTTCTATAAAGCACCTTGAAAGGTTCTGCCGTATGGTACCGAGCTATTGAACCTCTAATGGTTCTTTTGGTTAGTTTGTTTGATGTGTACTTCGGTTACTAATAACTTTTTCCCAACATTTCATTACAGGTGTAAAGAATTTTCAGATTTATCGTTTACTAGAATTGATAACACACTTCGCTATAGAACAATTCAAATACTAAATTATGAGGCTTTTCTTATTAACTTTTTTTTTTCATAGAAATAAATGCGGAAAAATTCCAATATATACATACGATGAAATCCAGAAACATTATTTTTTACAGTTGGGGATGTGCTATTACAGCGAAAGTGGATTTCCAAATTTTTAAATTGCAGTTATGGCGTTTATCTTTCCCTTAAGTTAGTTTTATGGCAGGTGCTAATTATGCCGAATATTTTAGAGGATCGTAATGTGAACAAAAACGTGGATAGTTTTCAGAAACTTTCGTGATAGAGAATGATTCATATTTGCTAGTAAAATGGTAAAACACCTTTGATTGAAATTTATTTCACTTCAGTTAATTCCATAGAGCCAACCCGCACGCAGCGCCATCTGTGATCGTAATTCGAACCACTTCCAAACTAAAATGAATATACATAGTTGAGACTGGGGAACATTGAGACATGGGGTAAGGTGAGACAGTGGCATTATTAAATAGTTCTGTCATGGATATTGGCTTGAGATATTTAATATAAAATAACTATATAACAACCTTTGTAGCAAACTGATAGTGTAACTTTTGTGAAATTTTAAAGAGTTAGTTTGTGTCGTAATATGAAATTGTTTTCTTGGAAAAATCAGTGTTATTTCTACCTGAATATTCTGTTGCAGGTATAATATCTGTTGCTAATTAATGCATATTTTCCTGCTGCATAAATAGAACTATAACGTTTTAGTTTAATGTAGTTGCCTTTATTGCATTTTAAATTTCTATGGGCAATCTCCGTGTGAGGTAAACTGAGAAAACTGGTTTGGGGCAAGGTGAGACACATTCACTTAACAAGTTTTGAATTTGCACTTTTGTAATTGTTGTCAATTTTAATAGTTATTTATTTGTATACATATATATATATATAACGTGACTAACTGAATAAAAATGAGTTGGAAAATATTGTAAAAAAATTGAAATTGAACGATTTTTTGAAAGTTGAAAATCGCAGTAAAGTTAACTTTTTTTTAAGTATAATAATTTCATTTTATCATATTTCAGTGGCAACTCATTACGGTTTTTCAGTCTAACAATGATAAATACAAGTTATTATAATCTTTTTGCATAATTTTGTCTAATTCATTTTAATCAATAGGACAATTATTGAAAACGCAATAAATATTCTAGTAAAAAGTGTCTCAGTGCTCCCCAGTCTACTATACGTATTTGTTATTCATGCCACTGATCTGAACATGTTGGACATAAGCATGGACTTCACTACTAAAAAAATCTAAACGCTGTTTAAGTAAGGGTGGCGCAACAGGCGCCATGGAAAGGTTGACAAGGCTGTACCGTGCTAATTAGCATGCAGGAACTGGCCATGCATGCAGATTCAAATGTGCTTACAGTAATGTATGCATTTCAGACCTACTTAAGTGTACGTGGACGGAAACAGAGACGAGCAATGGCATTGAAACACTCCTGAAAACGGCACGAAAATGGAAATTTGGGAATGATAAATGTCGTAGAATGGTGGAGACACCATAAACCTTCCTCCATGGTCTATCCATGTACGTTAGCCATTACTTTTAAGTCCAAGTGAACAGCTATCCAAACACACACAAAAAACTTTTTGATATGTTAGCATTTCCTTACTTTGATGGCCTGTTGTGCAAAACATTCGGATTTAATCGGGCGTTGGATTATTGACCCAACTGGCCGTGATGGTTTGCAGATTGCCAGTGGCTTCTAGAAGTCCAGACTAACTATTAATCTTCCAACGTTGTGCTATTGCTGATCTAATCCTTTTAAGCCGAATATGAAGTCGTTTTAGAGATTTTTGTGAAAAGTCTCTTCAATGCTTTATAACACATCAAGAAAGAACCCCTGAGGCTTAGGGGCTCAATACTTTTTAAAAAATTCAATAAGGAACCTTGTTGAAATTTAGACTTCCATGGTAATCACTGTACACCGTGAGCCAAAAAAAAAAACCGATGCCAACATATAATTCATTGTAACTTAATTAAAAATACAATAATTTTAATGAAATTTTCCAGTTACCCTCATGTAGATGGCGCTGCACGTCAGCATAATTTCACTGATTTCCCTGCAGGTGGCACAGCCGACAAATCCGTCTGCTCAATCATAGCAAATTCGCAAGAATGGGTTTCTCGCAAGAAGATCGCATTGCCATTAAGTTTTTACGGAAAATAAGAAATTTAGTGCAAGAAAGTTTTTGAAAGAATTTCCTGAGAAGGGCTGGCCGAGAAGTGCATTTTTTAAATTTTTGGCATCTTTTTTTTTTTTTTTTTGGCTCATCTATGATCATCTGTAGAAGATGTTACCTGGACCCATCATGCACAAATTTGCAACAGCTATTTCCAAAAATTCTTCTCTAAATTTCTATTGGAATTTTATTCTGTTACCTACAAGTCTATATATTCTAACGCCCTATAGAACTTGACCTGCATGTAAATGGGCTGTGCTGGAAGAGTTACACTGTAGAAAACGTGGATAGACTTTAGAGCATTTAGGGTAACATGATTAACTTTTATATGTATATTTGACTATGAGACCTTTTAATCATTGAGGACCAAATCTTTTTCAAAGAACCTTTCAAGAACCTTTTTTTTTAATAGAATGTCCATGGGAGAATAATGAATACACCAAATTAATGATGTAGATGTAGTTAGCCTACCAATGCCTCCTAATTGGTAAATAAAAAAATTACCAAAATACCTTAATACTTGAAACCATGGGGCCAGTGCCCTTATTCGTCGATTTACTAATCGGTAACTTGTTGGGGCTCCACCTGGGCATTAAACTTTCCATCTCGGAGTTTTCCATGGTGAGATATTCTTATCACCTGAATCGAGCACTGTTTCAGGGACATTATCTTTACGACAAGAACATGGTATATATTGGTGGTGATATGGATGATAAGCTTATCGACACTGTGATAATATTGACCAAAATGAAGGCAAACAAGCCAATGTCGCCTCATACTGTCCATGTGCAACACAAGTCCTGCGACGAAATCTCATGTTAATGCTGTACACATGTTTGTATGTGATAGCAATTTAAAGGGCGATAGTACTGCAAATAAATATTGAGAAATATCATTATGGATGGGTGGAGGACCTGCATCAATCAAAGCTGTTATTTTTATGCATTTTATGTCATCATCAAATAATGTGTATGTGAGCGAGCACCCATGTTTGATGTTCTTCCGTTTTTCGTGGAATCGAGGATGTGTTTCCCGTTTTCTGTTTATATTATATGATGAAATTCTTGGAAAATATTATTATAGTCAAAGCATTAGGGGGCCATTTCGAATAAAATATGCTCAGTTAGTCGGTTTAGCCTATAGCTGAATTATAGCCGAGGGCACTATAATGGATATTAACCAATTTTGGTTAGCTTCTAGTTATATAGTTTCTAAGAAAATTTAAAAAGGGTTGATACATCTGAAAGCGATTTAGGAGAGAGAGACTAATTATGTATGTAGATTGTGAAAGACGAAAATAGCATTTCAAGTAACTGCATGCTGAATCAGCGTTTACAAATTTTTCAATCCCATTGGAAGTCGAAAAACAATGTTTTTTATCGTCTGGTAACCAGACTGCAAAATTTTGTGATAAAATACATGATGCGAAAACGTGGTTGAACTCAAACTGCTGACATTTTCCAATAACAAATAACGCATACATCGTCGTCATACAAAAGCACGTCTCCTATTTTTATCACATGATTAACAATGTGACCGTGCTATAGGGAAGCAGGCTGTAAAATTCCTATAAAGCGCTTCATTTCTAGGACATGTTAATATTCTGGCTTTTAGCACTTTAAGACCCTCTCTCACACACTAGACTCATTTTATGTAAAATCGGCTGCTAGCGCACGATTTTTGGGTTCGCGCATGCGCATAAGTTGTGTGCTCAGTTCACAATATCGTCTGCTAGAGCTCCAAACACACGACTCACTTTCCGAACTCACTTTTGTCTGCTCCGATGTGCGCTGTATGTTTGGCATGCCAAAGAAATTTAGCAGACGATGTTGTCTGCTCCACCAAACGGACTGTTTAAACAAGAAATGGCAAGAAAATATATCCGAAAACAGACATACTAGCGTGACAACAATTAATGAAATATGATCTTTCCCCACCCATTCATTATCTTTCATATTTTACATTTGCGTTATTTTTTTAAAATTATCATGAGTATTTTCATTACCATCGATGGCACCAGTACGCATGCGCAGCGTGAACTCTTCCGCTAGCTGACGGAAATCCGAGCATTTTAGGTTCGGTGGGAATAGGGCATAATTACCGCCTGACAATTTCCATTAAATTTTATTTATTCTAAGGAAATTTCCTTAAATTGTTATACTAGATGTGGTATTAAGCAGAAATTTTGATCATATCGAATTTAATTAAACTGGGCTCATTTTTTAGAACTTTCATGCTTAATTTTTTTTTTTTCCTTAAAAAAATATGACAGGGTTTACACATCATGCAGCAAATGTTTTTATCTTTGCATATTTTCAATAACCATCACGTGATGTCGTCACCGAGGTGCAATTTGCTTTGGTATATTTCGGATATTTAGAAAATGTTGATATATACCATATAACATTATCCACAAGCGATGTTTCATTTCATCTCTATATATGATATTTTATGATTTAAGCGTTCTTAAATTGATTTTGGTATATTGGGCAAAATGCCATCGTTTATGCTCCACTGAGTGGGATAAATTTTCACAAGTTTTATTTGGAGAAAGGGAAAAAAAGGAAAAAAAACCGGTCAAATTTAGACATGACATCATGTACACATAAAATGCAGGTCTTCTACCAGTGCCGCAACAACGTGAGCGTATATCGATTTAATCTAAGTGAAATGCAGTATAGATGTTGCAGAATATACTGTTATACAAAACACGCACTTTCACGTTTTGCAGTTTTAATGGATCCTTAACTTTTTAATAGACGGCAGTAAATATTATAATGCGTTCGACTTACTACCATCGTGACGCTTTTCTTGCTCAACCTAATAATTAATTTAATTAAAAAATCTATTGTTTTTAACAAGCAGTCAACAGCTTCAAAAAATATTCCCTCTACAAGTTTTTTTTTGCTTGGATGATGGTGTTAATTGGCGGTTGATATAGTGTATAGATTTAAATAACATCTTAAGGACACTGTCCGACGGTGACTATAGTATGCATTTCACTATAAGTTCCATTTATAAGGGGTTTGGGTCCACTTTGCCGACACCCAACCATTTCGCCGACAATATTTATATTTTACTTTTATTTGAATTTATTAGAATGTACACAAATTTCTAATATTCTTTAATTACAATTAGTATATCGGAGGTCAATCACCACATTATTGACCACATTAACCACATAAATAATTGTCGGCGAAATGGGAACACTAAATAAGGAGCCAAATTTGTCATGGCACACTATTAGTTTTTAGCACAAATCACGTTGTGAATAAAATATTCTTGTCTAAATATAGTATGCATTTCATCACAGGTTGCATTTATAAGGGGTTTGGGTCCACTTTGCCGACACCCAACCATTTCGCCGACAATATTTATATTGTACTTTTATTTGAATTTATTAGAATGTACACACATTTCTAATATTCTTTAATTACAATTAGTATATCAAAGGTCCCTAAACTAATCTAGGACATTATAAATAATTGTCGGCGAAATGGGCACACTAAATAAGGATCCACATTCGTCACAACATACCATTAGGTTTTTTTTAGCACAAAACATGTTGTGAATAAAATATTCTTGTCTAAATATAGTATGCATTTTATCACAGGTTACATTTATAAGGGGTTTGGGTCCACTTTACCGACACCCAGCCATTTCGCCGACAATATTTATATTGTTATTTTATTAGAGTGTATTACAAAATATAGCCAATTCTAGAATATACACATTTTTAGTTCTCTAATTACAAATAGTATATCAAAGGTCCCTAACATAATCTAGGACATTATAAATAATTGTCGGCGAAATGGACACAAAAATAAGGAGCCAGATTCGTCACAACACATCATTAGTTTTTTTTAGCACAAAATCCCATTGTGAATAAAATATTCTTGTATAAATATAGAGTATGCATTTCATCACAGGTTACATTTGTAATTTGTTTGGGTCCACTTTGCCGACACCCAGCCATTTCGCCGATAATATTTGTATTTGAATTTTATTATAATTTATTTGAATTTGTAGCCAATTTTTGGAATGTTCCTTATATAAGCACGTATTTCTAATGTTCGCTAATTACAATTAATGTACAACAAAGGTCCCTAACCTAATCTTAAAACATCATCAAGCTGTTGATGAAATACTTAAACTACGTAAGTTCTATTTGAAAATAAGATGTTTTTAACGTGTTAGGGCAAGAATATATTTGTTTTTAAAAATGATTTTTAAAACAAATATCATGTAGAAAGTGTAATTTTATTAGTGTTTCTAAAAAAGCATGGTCTGAGGAACCCCGAGGGCCCCCAAACCGTACAGGGGGTCTTCTTAGATCTTAAATCCAAAAATATAACCCACATGAACCAAAGCTCTTGGGGGTCCTCGATGGCTTTCAAGAGCTTCAAAATGGTCCTTATATATAGACGAGAGGGTGATAAACTCAGTTTAACGATAGTTACGTTAATTACAGCTTGTAGTTAAAATGTTCGCCAAGATTTCAATTTAGGTTAATCGTTCGTCATTAATGTAATCAAAAGATTAATCACTGACCGGTTCATTGCAATTAAGCTGGGCTCGCAGAACCAAACAAAACTGCGTAGGTGGTAACATGTAATGTCAATTTAAATAAATGTGTGCCCTGTCCACATGTCAGCACACCCCCTTCCCCCCTCTTGAGGACGTCTTTATTGAATGGCCCCTTGGCAGATTCCAAAAAAAACCCGTTTTCTGTATAGAGTTTTAGCTTTTCCGTTAAATTCCCAAATTCAATGGAGATTCTATTATCCGGTCCTCCACCCACACGATTTGTGAACCACCTGCTAATTGCACTATTTGTTTTTGTTTTTCGCAGGTGACACCGAATAAAGCACCGACCGCCGCCTCCCCGCCTTTCCCCTCTCCTGGACCGGCCGCCGCTCCGTCATGCTCGCCCACCGCCGCAGCCCGCTTCCCCTCGATCGTATGCCGCCCTCGACAGTCCAACGCCGGCAGGATAGTGTCTCCCTCGCGCCGTGATGTTCTCCCGTCCCTGCCTCGGCCTCCGTCGGCCATGAGTGCCGCCCGACGCGGCCACATTTCCCCCCCTCGCTTCGCCCGTGCATGCGGCTCGTGCTCCAGGCCCCATCATGGACGCTAGGCAGGATTTCGGGCGCCTAGAGCGCGCCGCGGCCAACCGGTTCCTGGCCAGCGGCCTGCACCCCAGCGCCGGCCTCCTCATGACCCCCAACGGCTTCCACCATGCCCAGTCGGCCGGCACCAGCGGGATGCTCCGCACGGGGCTGCCTGAACTTAGCCGCTCGGGCCCGCCGCACGCCACCCCCGCGGGCTCCGTCTCCACCCCGTCCCCCTTGCCGCAGTGTCCCAACTACCTCTCGTCCCTCTCCATCAATACAGGTAAGAAAATAAAAACTTCACTCATTTTCCCTATACAGTATAGAATCTGTAAACGAATAACCCCTCTAAAAGCATTAAATGTGCCGGACCTCTGTATATAAATGAACCTGTCTAAAAGCATATTTCTCAACGGTCCCAAGCGTATGCTTTTAGACAGGTTCTACTGTACTCATATTGTACTGACTATGCTCAAATTGTTTGGTAACTCATGATGGAAAAAGCCCACTGTCATAATAGGTTAGGTCCTAGACCACTCCTATTTACTGTAGAACCTGTGTAAATGAATAACCTCTATAAAAGCATAAAATGTTCCGGTTTCGACTTGGGACACGTGTTTACAAATGAACCTTTCTAAAAGCATAACCTGTCTAAAAGCATGTTTCTCACCGGTCTCAAGCGTATGCATTTAGACAGGTTTTACTGTATACAACAATATTTTTAAGGTTCCTCAAGTTACCTCATGTAGAAATTTCTCATGAATTTCATGTCGAATATACACATTACATTTTGAGTAAAACTTTAATATTTCCACCTGCAAGTTTTTTAACTACCATTTTAAGAAAAGTTTTCGTAAGCTGTTAACCAGCCGCGTAAGCCAATTCTCAGCCGTTAGCCGTTACACTTCCGTTTCATAGCCGATATATATATATATATATAAATATTTTCCGAAATATTACTAACAACACGTATTTACACAACAACATATTTTGCAAAATATATTTTTTTCCATGCAACTTCTCCAAACTGTTTTTCAAACACTGTTTACGACACAGCGAAACGTGCAGAAAAATTATTGATATGTCTAGTAATTTGATTGATTGTACTAATTAAAGCAGTATTTATGCATAGCGAAATTGTGGGTAGGCTAATTATCAACGCCTACAACTTGTCACCCTTTGTCACGTACATATAAACTACATGAATGTTCATCAGAATTTTGTACTTAAAAGTTCGTGTATCGGCTTGAAATAGGCGTGGTCAATTAGTTTCTCAGGAATGGGGCTTTGGAGACTAAAAACTTACGATTTTTCGTAAAAATCGTAATATTACGTAGGATTATTGGTAATATGAATTAGGATAGTATACGTCTTCTTTAAGTTCAACAATGTGTTTTTTTTTTGCCATAATATGTAGTAAACTCATGCCACACGTACATGTGGAAATGTTAGATGCAAATTTTCATTTGGAAACATTCAGTACGGTCAGTACTTTTTTATACACGCCAAAACTGATATAAATTTAGTGAAAAATATTGCCTGTCACGTGGAATCGAAAATTTAATGAGTTCAATCACCGATTAAATTATAATTGATTAAAAATGTGTGTTTGAAAGGATGGTATCCTCGCGTGTCGCCATCTATATATCTATAGTGCAAGATTTCTGATTTTCATTAGTTCCCCCAGACATTTTTTAAATAATTTTCCCTGACCATCCAGGAGACTTGTAATTCAAAAACATATGACATTATGCCCAACTTCATGTCAAAATATGTAAAATTAATTGTTTAAAAACACATTTTACAATGGTTGCCCATCCTAGCTGACTTCCATGCACTTGGAAACATGCAAACTTTATAACCAGGAATAGTTACATGATATTATAAGAACATAGACAGGGAGAGCATGGACAAAATAATGGAAACACTAAAAAATGAAGTTATAAGTGTTGGATATATAATATACTGCATTGAAAGAACTTCAATTGAAGGTTATATTGCATGTTAAAATTAAGCCTATTTGTTGTATTTGCGCATGTCAGTACATTCTAAACTGTGCAGTAAACAAGTATTAAGTGTCAATTTTGTTCTGAACATCATTTTGTTAGGGCCAACCTCCGTTTAAAAAGTAAACTGAGTTTGGCAAAACGCTGATAATTCCCGAGTGTCGAATATCGATGTGTTTTAGGCCTAAAAGCAGCTGTTTTGCACCTTGAAATAACGTCGATTAGGGTTATTATGTGTATACCAAAATAACGAAAACTACATTGCTTATTGATGTCAGGTTACAAAAAACGTACCAAAATTCTACAATTCCGGCAACTTTCGTAGAAATCACGTATACTTGCAGTTGAAATTTCAAAATAGGCCTACTTTACCAGAAAAGGCCTATTTTAGGCTTATCTACGCTATAGCAATTTTAAATATCGCTTGAACAGCGCTCTGTTAAAACACAGACGCACTTTAAAGTCATGTTTTATACATCGTATTTAAAATGTTCTTATATATGTTCCAGTGAATATACATTTAATTATGAAACGTTTAATTTAATCGTTAAACAACGCGTGCTTTTATTAAAGGCGCTCAGTTAAAGCTGACCAACAATTTTTAAAAAACGTGTTTTGTTGATAGTGTTTTAAATGTGTCTACGAAGTGTTCCAAATGAAGGTGTAAAAAAACACAACCAAACTTTTAAAAAAAACATTTTTGTTTCTACCAAGTGTTCCACATTAAGACATGATAAATCTAGAACATATTTTGGTCGCCATTACAAACTACAAAAGATTTTAAAAATCTGTCAAATGTTGTGTGTTGTTCATGCGTTCAAGAGCTAATTGCGTTTCGACGAATATAATGCATGCGTGGCCATTAAATTTAATCGTCGAATAACTATGGGACAATTAATCAGACTTGCGAAACGGTTTCCCCGATTAAATCCAACGAAGCATGCCGGGAGTTGTTTATCCGGACACCGCCCAAGTCAAAACTGGGTGTCTTCACCAGTGTTAATATCAAAATCAGCACGAGGAAGTATACACGAATTTAACCCCGAAATCCTCGAAATTTTGTCACCTATATATGGGTCGCAACTCCCGGGCTGGCCAACGCCAAAATATACGACTCGGATGCAAATGTAATCGCATACAGGGCGTCGACTATCCGAAGATAGGCTTAAGATTTAAGCCGCCGTTGGCTGGCCGCTCGAGGCCTACGTACATCGCACCTGTACCGCTTTACGGCGGGTTCAAAGGGGTCATGGCAGCTCGGGGCGGGCACAATGCTACGCAGCACGCCCTTATACGTTTTCAATGTTGTGAATACACGCACCTGTTGCCCATTGTGTCCACCTGTCCTATATATACATCTCGGCCAGTGGTCATCTTGGGCCGAAATCTGAATACATATTTTTTGACAACCAGAAGGCCGTATGTCATTATATTTTTGGGGGATTGAGTCCAGAATCTTGGGGTGGACTATATATTATTAACTGAAAAAAATCGCACTTTTAACGCAGAAAAATTGCGTTTTACCTTAAAAAATGCACTTTTTATACAAAAAATTGCGTTTCTATCTTAAAAATCTCGATTTTATTTAAGAAAAACCGCACCTTTAATGCAGAAAAATTGAACTTTTAATGCAGAGTAGTTGCATTTCTAAAACAGAATAATTGAAATTTTACTTCAAAAAAAGTGTATTTTTATACCTAAGAAAAGTCGCACTTTTATTGCAGAAAAATTGCAAATGGAATTTTTAATGTAGTATATTTCGAAAACAGAAAAATCAAACTTTATTTTACGACAACAAACAAAAATGGATTTTTAACTATGAAAAATTGTACTTTTAATACAAAGAATTGCGGTTTTACCGTAAAAATTTGCATTTCTAGAGTAGTAAAATCACACTTAAATTAAAAAGTGCAATTCCCCTAACATATTTTGCGGATTCGGCTTGAAATTGGTCGAAATTCTCAGATTGTTGAGAAAAGGGTTCATTGGGCAAATTTAAGAATCTTGTCCATTCGGTAGAGTTAACAATGTGCCCATTCTGTAGAGATTTAATGATTGTGTTCCATTCTAAATTAAGATTTAAGAATTGTGTTTCATTCTAAAGATTTAAGAATTGTGTTCCATTCTAAAGATTTAAGAATTGTGTTCATTTTAAAGATTTAAGAATTGTGTTCCATTCTAAAGATTGTTTATATTCTGCAAAATTTGTTCAATCTGTATGTATATATGTAATTTAAAAAGTTGTTCGTTTGAATTTAACACGCTACAGACTTGCACAGTAGCAAAAGTTCTGCAAAATGCATGCATCATGCAGTTTTACAAACTTTTTGTATAAAAGAATTTTGAAAATTCAATATGGTGGTTACTGGTTATGACGGTACCCTCAAGCTGGCTTGGATTGCGATCATTGCCATCACAAAATAAACAATGTTATGTTCTGGAAGTCAAAACAGTTGTACAGCCTAAATTCCATTATGAAATTCCCTAAACAAAACACGTGTTAGCCAAGCGGATGTTTTCTAATATTACGATCATATTCATTTTTGACATACAAACAGTACAACCGAGAAAATAAGTCTGCATTGGGATTGGGTCCTGTAGACATAAAAACTAAACTTAAAAGGAATGCAATAAAACTGCATTAATACCATATAAAAAATGCATTAAAACTCCATGTCGTATAAATACATATTCAACAATTTTCTTTATATAGTTAACTATTTTATAACTTTTTTTTATTACCAGTATATCTTTTCTTTGGAAATTGTATTGTTAAAACACAAAACGGTCGTAAAGTCGAGCAATCGTTCGTCGCGTATAGGTCGCAAGTCGAATATTGGCTGTATTTTTTTTTTTATCAAACCCCACACAAATTTCACATTAAAGTAAAGTAATTTTGGATGGTCCTTGCATCTAAGGGGCCATTATGGACGTCCACTAATGATTGTATTTTCAGTTTTTGGTGTTTCTATTTGAGTTTTAAAGGTCTGTGAAAGGGGAAATGCACACAAGAAGAAATGTGTCCCAAGTCCCAAATGAACTTGAAATTTTAAAAATTCAGATAAGTAGGGAATTTTGCCAATATTTGTGTTGAGCACCAATTTCATGCTGGTATTACCCTTCGAGGTCAGGAAATTTCTGTTTATCATAAAAATCTGGAAAATGTCGTGGAATTAGCAGAAATTTATAAGATGGGCCTTTGTATGGTCCAACAAATTTTCTGGACACCCTACTTTTCGAAAAATAAAGGACGTCTATGAGGGGGGAAGGAGGGGGGTGTCTGGGCAAAAATTGACAGGGAGTAGGGTAGGGGGATACAATTTTGAAGGAATTTCGGGGACCCAAATGAAAAGTCCCAAATGAACTTGAAATTTTAAAAATTCAGATAAGTAGGGAATTTTGCCAAAATTTGTGTTGAGCACAAATGACCCTTCGAGGTCAGGAAATTCTGTTTATCATAAAAATCTGGAAAATGTCGTGGAATTAGCAGAAATTTATAAGATGGGCCTTTGTACGTTCCAACAAATTTTCTGGACACCCTACTTTTCGAAAAATAAAGGACGTCTATGAGGGGGAAGGATGGGGGTAGGGTAGGGGGATACAATTTTGAAGGACTTTCGGGGACGTCCTTTTATGAATGGCCCCTAAATGCAATTTAATTACATGTATGCCATCTGCAATATTTTACCCTCCCTATGACGTCAGCAGTGGCAGGCTTTTGGCAGACAAACGCCAAAAATCAAGGTCCCACCCCTTTCCTAAAACACGCGTTCGTCTTTTTAAAAAAAGCCAGTTATGTTTATGTTATTTGTTGGCACATTTAACTTTTAATTTCTGCGCCATTAATGCGTATCCTGATTGCTCTTGCAAGGCATTATTTCGCTACAAGCTGAAGCGTCATTGAGGCCAACCTACATTAGTCATTCGCATAAATTGCTCGTTATTAAAGCGGGAATATCTAAAAGGTGCAGGTGGAATAAAGCCAACAGAAAAGCAAAAGAATGGAGGAAAAAAAAGAAAAACATATTACATATCGGCTAATTGGCCGTATTGTGCGCATAATGGCGATCTCACAATGGGGCATGAATGCCCCCGCCAAATTAAGATTCATTCACTATGATATATGGAAGTATATTCTTCTGCTTTTTACCTAGAATACAATGTGTTCCCTGATTTCTGCTTTGGTCCATTCTGTATAGGGCCCATGTTATTTAAAAAAGTATTTTATCATTAACTTTGGAAAGATGAATTCTATGCATGACTTGAAAGATGGATTTATTTAATGTCGACTTTTAAACTTAAAGCAGACCAAAAATACACGATAAAAACATTAATTTATCGAGATTTTACCATAACAGATGAATTTGTTTTATCAACATTTATTCCGCCAACGTGGCTGTAATGCCATACTTTGTCTATGGTATTCCAGCCGCATAAGGCCGTTAAGCCATTCACGTGAAAGTATATACTTAAAATTTGTTTAATGAGAATTCAGGTTGGGTCGCAATGCTATGAAAATCCGATAGTTTTGCACTTAGAAATAAACTCCATAAATTGGTTATTTTCCACGATAATTTTATCATTAATTTGGGAAATTAATGCTTGAAAAACGGTTTTAATGCCGGCATTAATCTTTAAAGAGACCTTTTAAAAGCATACCGTAAAACAAATTAAGTATTCGAGGTTATTTCGTCAAAGTTACCAATAACAAATAATACATTCACGAGGTGGCTGGAATGCCATACTGTGTCAATGGCATTCCAGCCGCATGAGGCTGTCCATTCATCTATACGTGAAGGTACCTAAAACTGAAGTGCAGGCCTTAATTTTAGGCCTTGATGAGAATTGAAATTGGGTGGTAAATGCTAAACTGCAATCTACAAATTATTATTTGTTTAAAAATAACATGCAAGTGTATTTAGAATTGTTTTACACGCCATTTTTTGTTGTAAATTCGCCGCCATATCTGCGTTGTGACTTGGAGTATTTTGGCGTACCGATTTCCTGTTCCCACTACAATTTGCATATTCATGAACCGAATGTAGTTGAACGATTTGAAAGTCAAATATTTAATCCTGTAGACAGACAGCCCAACCAGACCTTCCTTTTCCTCTTTTTTTGTGTGGTACAGTATAAAATATTTCTTATAAAAGATCTGGTTCTCGGGTTCATAAGTGAATGCCAACAACGATTTTTGAAATAATCATACAGAATTTCATTTATTTATTTTTGAAAGTAATTTAAAATAATTAACTTGATGTATTTTCTATTTTACTGAATAATACATTTGTTAAAATCCTTTCAAGCCTATATATTGTATTATTAAATTTTATATATTGTGACAAAATACACATGTTTAGGTAAGGTCTCATATGTCATCACATTTGTGGAGGGGGATAGGGACTTGATTCTTGGGGTGGACTAATTTGGCCATATATTTAGGATTGCCAATATTATGTACGTAGGGTCCGACAGAGCCGATAATTGGCCCAGGTGCATTTTTACTTGAGAAAAACTATATTTTATCTTCATACATTTTATTTAAAAAAGGTGCTACATCAGAAAAATCGCACTTCTAAAACCGAAAAAACGCACTTTTAAGGTGGGACCTTATGAACTATATGAGAATGCAAATTAACGGACATTTTTCAAACTTGTGTATTAATTTTTAAAAAAATCTACCATTTCAAAGTGAAAAACGACAATCAATTTCAATTTCTGATTTATCAAGCTATTTTAAACAATTTTTATTTGTATTTAATTTTTTTTTGTTTGGCTGTGAGTGTGTTTTAAAATTTCACCCATTGAAAGTGATAAGGTTATATTCCACTTAATGCAGTAAAATTGCATTTTTATCTTAATAATCCCAGTTTTACTTTTAAAAAAGGTGCATTTTTAGTTTTGTATCTAAGAAAAATCGTACTTTCACCAAATAATTGTATTAATTTCTAAACAGCAAAATCGCACGTTTAATGCAGAATAATTGCATTTCTAGAGCAGCAAAATCACATTTTTAAATGCGAATGGTCAATTCCCGTTTTATATTTTGTTGATTCTGCTTGAAATTTGTACAATTTCTTGGATTTCGGGGATGGGGGAATCCATCCCTAATATTCCCCCCTTCCCTTCCATCACTTCCAATACATAAGGCCTTGTGTTTAGGACAGGAGTCACAGGACACAAGATTTTTCAAAAGTGTTTCACCCACGCTACAGTTATGAAAATTTGAAAAAGTGCCAATTTTTTTCTCATCCATTATTCTAATTTTGATATTTGTGCAAAAGCCCGATCAATCAACGCCATTTAAGACCATTTGGTCGAACACCCTTGTGAAAAGATCTAAAACTGCACGGGTCGCATATAGGTCATCAGAGGGGGAGCGACCAGAACCAGGACAAGTCATGAAGGCAGTGAACCTCGCAATTAGATATTTGATTTTTCGCTAGGGGAATTGCCTTTTCAACACGACTTTTGTTTGTATTAGCCCCGTTTTCTCCCTTGTTTGCTACACCACCTATACACCTGACTATAGAAACCATAGACTGAGCCCCAGACTTTCTATAATTTGCACCTTGCATTTTTCAATGCAAGCGTCAATATTTGGGTCTTTTAAGACTAATTTACGAGTGTTGTAACGTGATAACAAACACTCGAATGTAACAAAAAAAATTGTTATTTCGATATAGTAGACCATAATTATGTAATGCCTACACAAGGGCATTTTTCGTTAACTAACCATAACATTAAACTGCTAATTAAAGAAAGGTCTCAAACGTTACTATTTTGAATATTTTCGAGTGTAGCAAAGCCATA
>JAQGAE010001482.1:0-22718 GCA_034696685.1 Julus scandinavius
TGTACGATTAATCTGAACATTGAAACGGGATTGTGAAAAATGATGAGTCGGCAGAAACTGGTTTCGCATTTATAGTTGTCACTTTAGTGTTATTGCGGTATTTTGTTAGTTGTAGTATTGTTATTTGAGTTTTCTCGCGGCTCTCTAATGTTGAGAAATTGGCGAAAATTGTTTCCTCTCTACAGATTGAAATTATTAACCACTGTTGAACGTTCCCTTTGATATTTGTATAAGCAAAAGCAATAATGCCAAATTCACACACATCGCAAATACCTGCGAGCGGCGCCATTGCAAGTTGGCTCGTATGGCTTTTCGTGTCACTCCTGGGCACATTTGCGTACACAATGTCTCCTAAGAGGGCCGCGAACATAAGTTTCTTTTCACAGTTGCGACATATTCCGAGAAATGTAACTTTTTTTTTTTTTTTTTTTATATAGCGAGTGAACGCAAAATGAGGCTCTGAGCTGCTTTTCAATCGATTTTCAAGATAAATAGCGAGCCTTTCGTTGACACTCGCTGCAGCCATCGCACGAAGAGCGAATGTCCGGCAGATGTTCAATATCGTCGTCCGTGTCTACATGTATAGGTTGAGCAGGGCAGTTATGGCTAAAATGTGTGTGCGTCTGAGGATGGCTTGTTGGCATTCGGGTTGCTCGATGGCCGATTAAAATGGAGAAGCGAGCCCATTCTCGGGGCGTTAAGGGACGTTGCAAATTGCTATCGTGTTTATTAGCGCATATATTGAATCCCTATCCCGTATGAACAATAATTTCAAGTCCGTGGAGGCAATAAATTGCGAGTGAAATTACTCGGAAGAGAGTCGAAGAAATGATTATGATGTCCACTATAGTGTATCGGAGGCATTTTCATCACGACCATATGGGATCAACATCGTAAGCAGCGTATATATAGAGAGGGCGAGAGAACTTTATAAGCCCGTATCAAACGGAAATATAGGCTTATTATAGCCGTGATGAATAACTACTTGCACCGATATACATTTACTCCCCATAGACACACACTTCGATACGCCTTGTCTACATATTTTCATATGCATAAACGTATTGAGAGGACGAATAGAAACTGCCTTTTTTTGTTTCATCTTCAAAGTTATGGCTCGCTTTATACGACTGAATATATATATGAAGTTGAAAATGAAAAAATATGGACGCTGGGATGAGGGTCAATATATTGATAAGAAGCAAAAATTGTTCTAAATGTGACCTAAAGGACGCATTTTTCAAAGAAAAATATGTAAGACGCATAAAGGCACATGTATACTCGATCGAGCACACGAGTTTAGCTACATATTATATAACGACTTTAATAGGAATTCATTTTGCTCGATTGCGTATATATATATTTTTAAATAGCTAAACCTGTATTTAATTTAAAGTAAAGCTCGTAACATTCAATCACTGAAAACTTACTTAGACAGTCTGTAACATCATTTAATTTAAAAACTATTTGGTGATGTCAAATTTTAAAACAATCTTTCCTCGGTAATATTTACAAATTTATGCTAATATATAAAATGAGCATGTCTTTTGCATGCAGTGTTATAATCAGAAGTTGGTTTTATCTTCCTTAATTAATCGCAGTTTTATTTCTTTAGTTGTTTTTAAATGCAGTGTATTTGAAATTCACACCCGTTCAGAATGTATTCTTAAGTCACCGCATTGAATTGAGCATTGAGTAGCCCACTGCATGGTATGCTGTTGTATATACAATACACGCAGTTTACTCTTTAAGCTTGTTTTTTTTCAAGTAGTTTTCCGTTTTTATCTGGCAAACGTTAAATGCGGGTCAAATGGTTGCCGTGAATGAACAATAAAAGTAGTGTTAGCACCTGAACACCGAGC
This sequence comes from Julus scandinavius, assembly GCA_034696685.1. Taxonomy (NCBI): domain Eukaryota; kingdom Metazoa; phylum Arthropoda; class Diplopoda; order Julida; family Julidae; genus Julus; species Julus scandinavius. The sequence continues at coordinate 1,863 of JAQGAE010001482.1, forward strand.
GAAGGTTGACTTGGATGGACACACCTGTGTTCCTCCTGCTTTTTTCCTATTCAAAGTTGTTTCTATTCTTCGGTTCATGTGTTTGCACCTGTATTTCTGCCGGACAGGAGTATAGGGGGAGAGGGTGGTCGTAGTACAGGGTGGCCACTCGGTGCTTTGTCGCTCGAGCATTAGCGTTATAGCTCGACTGGGGTCTATATAAAGCCTCGTAGCCATTCTATGGCTTTTGACATATTTATTGCCCCAGTCCTATTTTCTTCGTGTCCACATAATGCCCGTGTAGTACGATACCAATCTGCCGCAAATATCTCTTATCAACTTACGCCACCGATACTAAGCTTCTGGATATTAGGGTATAACGCTACGGACATATGTCACTGCTATTAAAATCTTGTTGGGGTCATTTTGCGGGTTTGAAGTATTCGTGGGGTGATTCTCTTTCCTCCACAACAAAATCCATACGATATAGTTTTTGCTCGAAAACAATATTTTAACTCACGAAACGAATGGGTCTTTTGAAGAATAATGACAAGTTGAAAAAGGCTCGGAGACACTAACCACATCTTGCTACCACGGTTCATACAAATCTATCCTTTATTAAATTTTTTTTCTTCAAAACTACTGCACATGCTCAGAAATATCGCAGCATCACCTGCGAAGCCATTTTCACTATATATAATGGTTAATTAAATGATTGGAAATTGCGCGATTGTCCGCTGCTCTCCCTTACACTCGTTACAGTAAAAAAACAAGCTCGTCTGTTCATTTTGTCCGCTTCAAGTCCTTCGTAGATGATATCTTGCTCGAGCTTGGCAATGGCTATCAAATTGGCATTGCTTGACAGTTTGCACTTTTCCTATGGTCTAATTCTCCACTTTCAAGTTTTGTCATGTGACCACTTTTAGTCTATCAGTACTTCATCAAACGAGTGCAAATGACTTGTAAATGAGAAGGCAGCGGCTCCACGGCTAAAGATTCCGGTAACTACATAGAACACCTCCTATTCTTGGGCATTACCACAATGTGGGCTATAGCCATATATACTGTAGAATTTGCTGCGGCACTTGCGACGCCATTATTATTTTTGAATTGTGTACCGATATATTTACAATGATTCCTTACGTATTTTATCGTTTATTTCAGTTTTAAACACAGTTTCAAAGTTGTAATTGGAACCAACAAGAGATGGCAACACAAAAATTTGCTCCATACCTTTATAATTTAACAGATAGATCGAGTTCGCATTTGAGGTTTATACACACCTAATTTATTTTACATTGCCTGAAATGGTAGACTGACAATTTGAGTGTATAATGAAGGGTTTATTGCGAGGAGAACGTTTCACGATGCCCACCTTCGGAGGGCCTGCAGTATAAAACAGAGTAGCGAAACAATAGCCTATCCTTTTTTTATTCCTTCGACGGGACCCTATCTTCCATCATCAATTGCACGAATCCAACCTTTTGTGTTCTCAACGCGTCTACGGCATAGCCTTTTTAGGATTTAAGGGGGGGACATAATCGCTCCCCCAAAACCCTCTTTTTGCACAATGAGCGTGATCAGCGCGGCTTCCGGACTATAATGGGATGACTTCTCCATTGATATCCCGTGCGGATGCTATTCGGATGTGGAAAATTAAGTTTTTTTTTTGTCTGTACGTGTGGGTGAACGGATTCCGACGCTCCATCCTTGATCTGTTACGAGTCTTTATGCATAGAAAATGATGAAGTCATAGGAGGCAGTCAATTGGGTTGCGCGAGAAGGGAATCATTCGCCGGGATCATCCGCTGATTAATGGATTCTGCATTCAAATAATGGGCGTGTAATTTGCAAATACAATCCCGTAATGGCGAATGATTGCGGTCGGCCTGATTACGGAAACACGTTTTGCAGCGAAACTTGCGGCATAATTAAGCCAGTGATAACCCGAAGGCGCCGAGCAAACGTCTATCCTCTCTCTCTCTCTTATCGTCACAACTTGGATCGCTCTTCTGCACTTCTATATGTACACATTCATGGACGTCTGTATATACATAGCGAACATGTAGCATTATACATGCTGATCGCTGTTCTGATAAGCCAAACGTGCACATCAGCGAAAGAGATTTTCGTGCCCCACGCGGATTCATCTGCTGTGGCTTGTGGAAGAACTAAAAAAATGATAATCATTTTCGTGGATTATTCGTATCTCACGCGTTGACATGTTAGACAACGAGAATTCCGTGCATGATGTGGTCACCCCAACCATATACTGCACATGGTAACATCGGTAGATGTATAGTATATACATAACTCAGATGGGCTTGCTTCTCAGACATTCTGGTTTACTTCCCCATTATTTCGTAGATTCAGACAGGACAACAACTTTTTATAAACTACTATATTCTAACTTTGTATATATATAATTGGTTTCATCGACAGATAATTTTGAGTACCCGGGGATCCGCAAGTATAAAAAGGGCTCATCTATATGAGAATCACGTTTGCTGTTGTTCTTTGATGATAAACAACGTTTAAAACACTTCGATGCCACGTTTTGCGAGGATCGAACTGATTTTTCAGCCACAACACGCATAATCTAATTTATTCTTTTGTGTCTAGAGTGACTTAATATATAGATGGCATTAAACGCGGGCTAATCTGCCTCTATGCAGCCTGGTATATACATAAGAGGGGGCTATTTTAAGCCTCCATTTGCAATGGGTGTCTCCGAGCAACGCTAAATGCTTTTCCAAAAGTTTCTTAATTCAATAAAGTTGAATTTATTGTCGATGAATTCCATCAACAGAGTACTTCAAATCGTGTTTCTGTCGCTAAGGGTTTTACTTAAAAACAGCCAACGGGTGGCGCGTACACACCACACTCCATGTGTACATCCAGAGATGCTTTTAATGGAAATATATATGTATTTCCACGCATGCCTAACCCTCCCTCTCTCTTTCTCTCCACCCCCCTCCGTGCATAGTTTATATTAAGCATGAAATAAAGGAGGATTTCACTCTACAAATGGGATACTAAAGTTCAATTTATTGCAATTTTAGAGCTCGTCTGCATGTTAAACACCCATCTTTGAAATGATGATTTTAGGCCTAGAGATCTAAACTGCTTGTGAAATGCCAACTCGGATGTTCGCATTATTGCGAGGGGAAATGGGGGTGAGTTGGGGGGTTATATTCCCCGTGGGTTATAATTGGATAGACTCGCTTTCAATTGCAAATTCAACTGCATGCGTATAGTTAAAAAAAACGAGGATTTCCCATCAAATAAGAGCGCAGTTTCGCAGATTTATACGCACGAGGAATATGGAAAATAAAGTATATTTTGTACAGTGCCAAAACGTACTTTTTACCCCACGGTACATTTCTATTTATTAAAGAAACTTTATGGCCTTATAGATGTTGTAGTTATATATGTATCCTTGAAAGAGAGCGAATCTATATCAGGCCAAAATTTACAATTATATATAGACATCCATGGATGGATTCGTATTTGTATAGCATATTTAAAAACGTCATATCAAAGCCCATTGTAGCGATGAAATATCGTACTATTAATGTATAGGTATAAAATAAGCACAAGATGTGGCTAAGTGGATGTCAAATTCAATCACCACTCCCATGATTTAATGTGGCCATGCAGCTATATATATAGGATTTAGATCGTCAACCGCCATTCACATCACCATATACACTGTATAGTAACGTGGTATGATCGCAATTAAGCAATGCCAACACGGTGTACATGGCACATTTACTCTTCAGACATGTTCTTCGAGCATATATTAGAGAGAGCAAAAAAGAGATTGCATATTTGGTCATGCAGCAATGTGTAGGTTTTGGGTGTATTTTTTCTCGTAATTCCGTATAAGTAAGTCACTGTATATATATATATGTATCTAATACGTTTTGACCCATTCGTATATAGAGGAAAATTTTAATTTCCCCAACTGCAATTTTTGTTAGTGCTTACGCCGCATTAAACTGCAATCCATCATAGTGCACAACATGTAGACACGTGTTCACTCAAATAAATAACGCGGATATTGGAGGGAGGGGAGTTTGAGGGGTAAATGGGATTGCAATCCCTGCTGCCATGCATTATATAGGGTCCTTTGATTCCATAAATTAAATGAGTTTCGTAAAGTATTAGACGCCCGTTCTCTTAAAGCTCCATTTTAAATATTATAGCGAATGATTAAACTCGAGTCTCCTCGTGTTTAACAGAAATTTGGAGTATTTTATAATAAACATATTGCCATTATTTGGCAATTATTTTCCTCTACTACTGCACATATCAGCATACTTTGCATATCGTTTTCTGGATGACAATGCCCATGGTTTTATCTACTTTTAAATTTTATTGAATTACTGATATATATGCTGAATAAGTAAAACTTGAGTTAAAATGTAATGACACGTATGGATTATATATGTTGTACATATAGCTCTGCATGTCGCCCCATTCTACCCTTACTATGGTCATTAGACTACAATCATTTTCTAGCATGTGTTATCGATTATAGAAAAAGATTCGATGGAAACAGAAAGGTTATTTTTTATCCCCATCTTTTGCCCATGGATGCCCCAAGATTCGATAGTTTTTTTTCACTCGCAAGTTGCAACATACACCAAATATTTCATATGCACTTAACTAAGTGAGTATACTGTGATAGTGGCCGCATTAACGAGATTCTATAGTGAGCTCTAGTGATCTATATATCCACCCAAGGTTTCGCCAGTATGCATAAGCTATTGAACTGCATGTTAAAGGTTTATTTTTTCAGTGAATCGTGTATAACTGAATGTTTGTTTGGTTTGAGCACTAACGTTCAATATTGTACAGCTAAGAATCTTAACCCTGTACTTCAAACTAACGAAAACTCGTTTGAACTCGACATGACAGGACAAATCTATAAATTAACTATCATCGTTTTGAATTACTGGCAATTACCATGTCAAAGTCTCAGCTATTCGTATAATAGAAAGATTTGCAGATTTATATACAACTATTTCTTTAATTGCCCAACGTTTCATCTGGTATGCCTTCATCAGGACCTTACAAACAGAAAAGTTATAATTTAAAACCCTGTAATTGGTAATTTCGAGGTGGAATTAACTCTCACGTTTAACTTAATTTTGAAGTTTTACACTTAAACGTATAACAGTGCAAGAAAAACATCCTAAATCCTACTTTTATGAAAAGGATTTCACGCATAAACTATACACATGCATATTAATAATAATATTTGAGCAGTTATTGATGTATAATATTTTATTGGTTTATTTATACGGTTTAAAGATCTCTCACTTACGTATATTACGATTGTTCATGGGAGCTATTTCCTCAAATAGTCTCCACGTTTAATAAATGATCAGAAAATGAAAAAAATGTTGGAAATATTTATACATGAATAACTTGAAATTTAAATTAAACTTTAGAATTGATTCCACTTCGAATTTACCAATTACAGGGTTTAAAATTATAGCTTTCATGTTCGTAATTTAGCTCCTGATAAAGGCATAACAGTTGTGCAATTTAAGAAATATTTGGGTTTGAAATCTGCGAGTCTTGCTTTTCGTGTTTCTTGCTAAATATGATTATCATGCACATAGTGTAAAAATCATCTTAATGTGTATTTTGACTTTTAACAACACGTATTTTATATATATGTTGATGCCAAACGCATTTCAAAATACATCCTGGAGCATCTTGATAGACGTTTCCAGCACGTATATAATGGTATACGAGTATACTCGTATCATTTGCTCTGTGTCACTTATTCAGTATATGGAATAATTAAATAATACGCTTTCATTTAAAATTAATTTTGTTTTTTTTCCCTTCCCGTATACTTAAATTTGTAAAGTGTTAACTGCGCGCCATATGTTCCCCGAATCTAATCCGTGATTTGTTAGACTGCAGTCCATTCTCATTCATTCCTGTGTAAAATCATCATTGATTAAATTGTTTACTGATCCGGAAAGGCAAACATTAGTTTAAAAGCCGTATGCAGCGCTTACTTTTTTTTGTGTATTCAGCTATAAGATTATGCATATTATTCAATGCGTGCGCCAATGACATAGCATGCTAATTGGACCTCGTGTATCTTTGGCGATGACTCTTAGCACCCCCTGCCAAAGAAGAAAAAAATAAAATAAAACCCCTCGTGGGTGCTATATTTCGTACTAAAATAGTGCAAATATGAACAGTATATTGCCCCTTTGTCTAAACCAAAGCCCCTAATGTTGACACGACTACGCGAAGTGCAGTTGCATTTAGGAAGGGGGGCTCATATATATATAATATTATGCCCAGACCGAGTCGGGGGCGCCACGACGTGCCACGGCGTGCTGACCCCAAATTAATCTATCAACCATTATCTCGAAACGTATAATTTAGACTTCAATTTTACAATGCCAATCATTGAGCTTTTTAAATGAGCGCTAATAGTGGCTAAGGGTATATACGTATACCTTAAATGTTTCGAGTATTAAATATTCACTAAGTGCATCGTAACATCTTAACACGCCATCCTTAGGGTGAAATTCACGTCCATTTCCACCATTTGCAAAATATAAGCTTCTTTCAAATTCCCTAACTTTTCGTCTGTGAAATTGTATAAGGTGTGCCTGAAGGGGAAGGAGGGGGGGGGGCTCTGTTTTGTCATCATGTATGTATATAAGACGTAGAGTGGCATATTGAGCTGAGTATATAGCATGCAAATGACTAAAAAATGTGTACGCCATGGCATGCAGCTATATATGTCGTGTATTATGCGTTTGCATCGAGTGGAAATGCCCCCTGTAGACCCATCTTGCATAATTTATGGAATCTTCGCCATGTAATTCTCATTTATTCGATGCAATTTTCTGTGAGATTATTACTGTCCTCGGCGCTCATTTCATATGATAATGGGTCTGAGATTTCGGTTCGATAAATGCGCTGAAACGGAGGTGGGAGGGTAACGTTGGCAACCGAAATGCACGAGAAGCAATTGCATATTATTATACTTTCATGAAATGCCATTGGAGCAGAATAGGAAATGGGTTTACGTATAGCAGCATCCATTTGTATTATACGTGCATGCACTTATCTACTCGTGTCATCATCTCTTTTCTCCATTTTTCTGAAATTTATTACGGCACGATGCGTCGCGACAAAAGCGCGAATGTCACGTTACTCGTCTTTTCATTATTTATAATTCGTTTATGTATAATAATCTTAAGTCCTTAGCGTTTTATACCGTAATATCTGGAAAATGTTCATCATCGAAGGATTAAGATAGCGATGCAGTTAAATAGGGCATGTTAAATACTCGTGTGTATACTCGTAAATCTAATATTACTTCTTTCTTTCAAATTTTATCTTGTTTTTCTGAGTTTTCCAGTCTCGAAAGATTGGTCGTAAACTCTAAACCAGCTATTAGATTTAAAAATCTGACATAAGACGATGTTGCGGATATATACAGATAACCTTTTAACGCGTTCATTTTATAGCGACAAGTGTATAAATGCATGACTTTCTTGTACACTATAGCTTAGTTGCATGCATTAATATATATGATTGCTCCGATGGCATGCATCTCGTCACATATACAAGTTCAATACATCTGAGACCCGAAATCCAAAATTTCAGACAGCGTTATAAAATCAAAATTGTTCCTCTACTTCCTGTGGAACATCCCAGAAACAATCTGCACAACAACTTGTATAATGAGCAATAAATAAACAATGCCCTTATCATCACTCTATACGCAGAAGTAACCTTTATGTCGACTACACAATTAGGTCATTTTCTAAAATGGAAAGTATATGCTGTAGTCGTGTCCTTGTATATGTTTATATACAACGAAATTTCGGTATTATTGCTATTTTTAGGTCATTTCTTTAATTGCCTGAAAGTCAGTATTTCATGATGCAGTGGGCAACTGCTATACACTCGTATGTATATACATTTATATCTGGCCGCAAGTTTCCTCATAGCGACACATCTCAATAACTAACCGAAACATTTTGGTCTGTCCTCCCCAAACTGCATTTATACAGTAACTTTAATTTGGCGCTGGCGAGTTAGATTCGTGGAATAAATACATTTTGAAGTTGGCAGTATGCGGGTGGTGGCATTATATTGCTCGCAGTTTCTTACATATACATGGGTCGTGCGATTCCTATTTTCGTATATTATGCAAATGTAGCGTGTGCCGACTTCGTATTCTTGACCACTATGATGGATGGGGTAAATAATCCCTCAAAATCAGAATTGCAAAACGTACGAAATGATGAGTGTTCATAGCATTTTCCAGCAGAAGCCCTACATCCTAAATCTTGATTTGTTCCTACAGCCTTTTTATATTTTTCACTCGCATTGTAAAACATGCAATAAAAACCCTCGCACGCATGCCCACTTACAGTATATCATATATACATGCATGCAATATATACTGTATATAGTAGCACAAAAAAGCCTATATATACGCGAGTCCAGCAGCCTGTCTATATAGGGAACCTATAACACGCAACTCGATCTTTCAATTTATAGGATTTTCAGTGTTCGGTTTTGACTTTACAATTCATCCCACTCGGACTACATTTGCAGCTTCATCATGTATACGTTCGCCTCGGCTCGTCCAGTGGGCTAGTTGAAAATGCAGCGGATCTGACCATAAAGCAAACCGTAATGTAGTCTATGGAGTCTGTTTGAAATTTAAAATACCACTTTATTTATATACGGTGGTCGAAGCGAGTAGACTCGCGACGACTATCCCTTAGGAATAATGATAGGGCATTCGAGCATGCATCGCGCATGGGCAGTTTGCTATAGGAAAGGGAAGCTATGATGGGGTGGGGGTGGGAATAAAAGATGCATAATGTCGTATATACATCTCAGCCACCGTGCATGCATGTATATATATATATTTATCATGGATCGTATATACGAGTTGCCTGGTCTTTTTAAACGTGTTGAAAATATGGGCATCGATATACTAATAATATTAAACGAAATAAATCACGTTGGAGTGGTTTTTGCAATAGCTTAAGGATTAAAATAAATGTGTAATGGTAAGCCCGTGTTTGTACCTTTCCTCATGAATTATTCAGAAATTGTTATTTTAACGAGTACAATGATGGAAGAAAAAGTAAACACATCGCTGATTCCTGAATACATGTTGTATATACACCCACCTCTCAATAAATATCGCCTCGACTTATAATTGTATTTCAGCACCACGATGATTATTTCATGATGAAGCATCTTAGTACAACCACACATAATTATATATACTGTTTTACTAAAGGTGCTCGCTGTCTTTATGTAAACACTGGTCATGATTATACAGTATATAAAGAACACGACACTTTATTCTAACATTTAAACGACATAGAAATATGCCCAGTATGCTAACGATGCCAAAACAGCGCGTGTATACACGAGTATGTTTAGTTTAGTGTTTGAAGAAATTCTGATGTTCTTGCCAAAAAAAAAAAACAAGATTGAGGTCAAATTTGTCATATATACGTCATTGTTATTTATTATAGGCAATAAGAATGCCTACAAATTATTTATATCCAATTTTAACTCGTATAATGTGGGTTTGCGTATATATCTTCCATGAATTGTTCGTGAATTCCATACATACATGTTAAGTGCATTACGGTTTAAGGAAACCTTTTAGTTATACATATCTTGTAGCAATTATCTAAAATATCCATTAATTTTATAGCTCGTCAATATTTTTCAGTTCACTCAAAACTTATTGCTGATTTTTTTTTGTTGTTAAGTTGTAAATTATTAATGATTATTCTATAATTTAATGCATTTTGTGTTGGTGGTTATATACGATCCCCCTAAAGATGACGTGTTTCATATTTCGATGCCATAATTTGTACGTGCAGAATTGTAAGCCCAAACATGTGCACCGTGTTGTCCCATATGCCCATATATCGTTTAATGTAAGGCGAAACGATTTTCTATAGGCCTGCGAGGTTATTGATGCTTCTATTGAAGTTGAAGACATCAGTATTAATAGCCGTACAAATGACCTACGGGCTTTCTTAATCAATCAACAGTTGAGGTCAATTATGGATGGGGTTTCTGGCCATGTATCTTTTCTCTCTTTCTCTCTATACATTCGGTTACACGTCATATATGAGCGTGAGTTGTATATACACACATACCCGTCATACTGCATGCACGCAGTATGTATATGCACATGTGTGATATTTAATTAATGTTTTCGCCGTTGAATAATACGTATAAACGTCGCTCGTTAACCGAGCGTTACCGCCCACTCTTTTTAAAGGCGCCACTGATATAAATGTTCGAGGACCTTTTTATTATATTATTAAAAGCGATCGTTCGCCCGCCCGCCCGCCTGCAGCTCCCCCTGCGTGTGGATGTGTAAACGGTGGTCATTTACGTCGGAGTGGTGTGTGGTTGCTGCTGCTGCACGTGCTTTTGTTGTCTGGGTTCCTGGCTTCCGTCGTTAATAGACGACGGATGGGGCAGTCATTTTTTTGAGTTTTAGCGACCCAATAAGGGCTCTTGCACGCTCGTTCGTCCATTATAAGCTGAATTTCTATCGGCCAACAATGAGGACGCCCCAACGGCATAAGCTATACTCTAATCACAATAAACTACCATTTATAATCAGCCCAATGCTCTTGACATTTTATATATACGGCGTTCTCCACAAAAGCCACGGGCCCAACCTCCGTATACACGTATAGTTCGCAGATTCATGGGAACCGAGAGAGAGAACTACACGTATACTATATAGGGCCGTGTATATACCCACTGTCTCGATCAGGTTTTATCCGCAGCAAAAAGGCAAAATGCCCATTTGATTAATCTTATGAATGTTAATGTCGGTTACACACTATTATGTGCCCTGGCAGAAATGGGCTTTTAAGCTGTTATAAATGCCACCGTGTACATCGTAAGTCATGATTCGCGCTTTATTCTGTACTCGATACGTTTTTGATTTTTGTTTTTATTTGAGCTTTATGGGATAATCGTTTTTAGACTAGTGCGCTTTTGTATCGATGCTGATTTTCATCCATTCACTACGTCTTTATCATTCAGAATTTAATAAATAAAATCCCAGTTAAGCTGAACGAGGGCACGCAAATTGTGCGTGAGGGGTACTCAATTTCTTGGATTACAGAAAAAAGATGATATATAAAGCATAATATACAAAAATGCTGTCTAAGCGAATTAAATTGTATGAACAGCCATGGCAATCGGGACTCGTTTTTATATGCGATGTCCCCTTCGTGCATATCACGTTCGCATGCAAGGGCAGGATGGATGGATAGATGGATGGATGGGGGTCTTTGGTATTAATTGCGGGCAGGCAGGACCTATTACTCCCAAATAGAGATTCCAACAACTAGACTTTGTATGGAATCAATGTAGCGCGAAACTGTTATAGCAGTTTAACACCGTTTTAGGAGTAGAAAAGGTCCAGGTGTGAACCCTGTTCATCGTCCTGCAGGATCATCGCTATCGACAACTCCGCCCGGCTTCCCATCATGCACCGCACTGCCTATTCAACTTCCTCCGAGCGGAACATCCCCGTTGCGAATGTTGTCCTCAGGTGTACTAGGGCCCTCAGCGGGGGTCCCTCACCATGGACGCGTTGACGGATTGCCTCGGCTGCGTGCGTGCAAAGAAGCATTGGGCCCCTGACGCATATTTGTCAGAAATGATTGTGCTAATGGGAGAGGGCCCACCGATGAAACTTCGTTCGAGGGGATACTCGATGGACATTTTGCCTTCATTTGTTATCGCAGCACCTCGTATATACGTACACACCCCATTCACAACAATCCGATTAATTCATATATTGAAGTTGAGATGCTATTGTTTGCGTGGTATAAATGACTCGCATCTTACCTTAACTTGGCTTTCTGACATGCCCAAAGCATAAGCTAGTTTCGCTCTTTCTGGTCCTGCCAAATATTTGGTTTGTTCAAATGTCTTCTCTAACGCAAAAATCTGTTGTCCCGAGAATGTGGGCCTCGTGTGTTTCTTCTTGCCATCCTTGTCCACTGTGATGCCACCCGCTGAGAGTATGTGGAATCCAATTGGGGAACGTGTCCAGAAATAGTTGGGAGATTATTGTTGACCGAGGTTAAAAGGTCCATCGAAGATCGGGAACAATGAAATGAGATAAGAAAACGACACAAAAATGAATTTCGAGTTTTGTCACATGTTTAAATGCGTATTTATGCATTTACAATATACAAGCATCGCTCGACTCTATAGTATATACACATGGTCACCTTATACAGGAAAAGCATAAATTCCACCATCCTTTATATACGTTTTGATGCGCGATTGTTCAACTCGAATGAAGAGCCAAAGTCAAGATTACAGTTGATTACACGGCAAAGAGATAACACAGATCCCTCACCCTCCTCCCTATCCCATTTCATTATATATAGTCTGTATATAGCTTAAATTACGATATTCTATATATTCAAATTATTGCATATATATTTTACCTCAACTGGCCAAATCTTATTCATGCATTGACTTTAGGAAAAATATGAATCGCCAACTTCATGTTACTATTTTTGATGACATGCTTATAAAAATGTTCAACAATAACACGTGGGAATATTAAAAGCCATTCGCGAAATATATTGCTAAATCTTAGATGAAATATTGGAATGATAAATTAGGTAGTATAAGTTATTCCAAATAGTATATAGTGATCTAGATGCTTTTTTTCAGTTATTGAGATTCACCGTATATATAGAAATTCTTTTAAAATATAATAACACCCTTGGGTATATATTTCTATAGGTGTATACCCTGCATGCATGACTGTTTTGAATCCATTTATATAATTTAACAACGCGCAACTATAGTATAGGGATTTTCTTCGCTAATTGTATACATGCCTGCGCGAGGATCATTAAGTAAATCTCGATTTAATTAAGATTGAGCCTATAACAACAACATCGTGAATTAATAGAAAAAATAAAAACGCATTTACGACAAATGTTCTATATATCATCTAATTTCTCCTACGACGAACTCATCTAAATTCGGAGAAAACATAATTTGAGTAATTTATGAAGGCAACAAACGCTCGTTGCTCCAGATTGGCAATTCCTCAGATAATTGTTATATTCGAGATATGCTTTTAATGAGTTCAGCTCAATTACTTCCAGATGATGCAAATTTTGAACGTGCATGTATTCCCGTATTAAGCTAGAAGCTATAATGTGTTATATGTACTCGAAATATTTTAAATATATATACGCGCGCGTTTTGAGAATACAAACAACCTGCTGATGCGATTGCAATGCTAATTCATAGTTTAATCATTTATTCGAGATACCCATTACACGTGTACATGCACGTTCACTTTCATGGTTTTTTTTTTTTGGTTTTTTCTTGCGCCACTGTTTAATTTTTAACATTTTTTTTTTTAATTTCAAACTGACAGTCACCGTTAATAAAATGATTCGTTAACGATGTCTGAACCATGGCAACTCTATGAAAATGTTATTTTCAAATGGTGTATATAGAATGTTATGCACCTACAACATATTGAGTTTAGGAATTTGAAATTTCAAAACGAAAACAAGTTTTTTTGCACGAATACAAGACTTACAAGGTATCAGGAATACGATTTCAGAATAACTTTTATTTTGTAATTTTCGACACAGTTCAAAACTCTTTTAAACCAAAAAATAATAAAATCTACACAATTGGAGAAATTTTGATTTATGGGTTTTCCCTTCATCGAAATTAAGCATATAATTAACAATAGTTGAAATTATGAGTGCTGTGGAGGGGTGAGTGATCAGTTTCTGTTTACAAAAGTTTTACATCCAAATCAAAGACGAAACCAAACCATTTGGAGACGACATTTATAGGGAAAAACTTGTATCTGTTCTAATGATTTCTTGAAAGAACTACTCCATCCCCTTAACCTCCGTTAATCATTGAACACTATAATCTACACCGAGTGTACCTCAGGAGCCATCAACGTCTTGAGTCGCACCAATGCTTGAAGCACTCGCTGCTAAACATTCTCAGCTTTTATTATGCAAATCAGAATGATTGTGAAAACGGGGAATATCGTATATAATATATACACGAGGGAGGGGGTGGGTAAATGGGATCTTCGAACGAGCATACGCCGTTGTTTATTTTGATTGTATATACGATATCGAGGCGGAGGCCTTATAATTTAATGCCATGCACATGTATACGCGAGGCCCCAGTTATATTACACTGTTCGTGCATATTATATATACAATAACGGAAGCCGAAAGCTAATTTCATTTTGACCCTCGAGTTTATGGGCGCGTTATGAATGCATTTTCGGTTGGCTGTCGCGCCGTACATGTCCATGTTGCCACGTATGCAGCAGTGCCAGTGCTGCCATTGCATTTTGCCATTGCAGTCGCACCACTGTGCCAAACCATTAACACCCACTAAAAACAAGTACGTAATGTTGTCGCCATGTTTTATTGCATCCAACAAATGCACCTCTGTGTCTGTTCGCGACACGCTCTCTCTCTCAACGCTGACTTTTCTTCTTCGCGGCTAACTATAAAACCATAAGGAAATCAACATGGGCGAGCGAGCGCATCGATCTGCATAATAATCAAATATACCAGCAATCGGCTTGAAATCTGGGCGAAGCGTTGCTATTATTATTGTCGCACTCCCGCTGTTTTAAAATTCCTGAATTAATGGCAGAGTCAATAGACCACCCCGAGTTATTGCCCCTCGGGGCACCCTTCGTATAAAATTATATTGCCCGCATAAACTCAAAACACATCCACTAAAACAAAATTCAATTTACCAGCTGAAGGATATACAAGATATAAAGCGAGAATTCACGGCTTTTTGCGCCTCGGATTAATTCCTGCTGTTAAATATGCACGGCTGCGTGGTCACTACATCTATGTAATGGTCATTAGCCGAATGGGCAAAGAATGAAACCACTTTGCACGGGCCGTTTGCTTTCTATTCAGCCAATGAGCTTACGTGCATTTTTGTTAAATTTAAATCCACTCAAATTTCCCCTCGTTCATCTATCACGTATGATGTCACGAAAATTAATAAAAGACATTTACGAGATTGAACACACTCGGGTCACTCAGGTATACGTGTATGTTTGCAATTCACGCCGTTGCGGCTAATTTAGTGCACTAATTTGCAATTAACGCTTTAGGAACACCACGAATGTAGTTGTTTGCAAAATAAATATTTAATGTCTCGTATAGAATGCAGTCCAGGCCGATTTTTAGAGTCAATGTTTTGGCATTTCCTCGAAAACAACAGATAACCGCATGCATCAACTATGGGGATAACTAACCCGGGGTACGCACCCATGGGACTTCCCAATTGCATACGCCATGGCAAACTTAACGCGACACCAAAAATTACATTTATTTTTTAAATATAAATTCAGTGACCTCCAATCTCTTGTGGTTATACACGTATACTGCATATATCACCCACCCCCATAACTATTATATTTCAATCGCTATACAAAAGCCCATAATTTATAAATTTTATTTTCCGTTTTTCTTTAATAAATTTTACATTACTTTCAAGTCAGTTTCATGGTTGCTTTTTGTTTCTGCACACTCAATGACATTTATGCACTACTTTGTTGACCACTACATATAAGGCTGACTCGTATACGAGTACCTATAATATAGCATGTATAAGTTACGAATGATGTACGGCATGCGATGCAATTTTCTTAAATTTAGTTCTCAAAATTGATTTTAAATTGATTTTAAATTTGAGTTGCTTTTACTGGAGTCCATTTGAAAAGAGCGATTTGGATGTCGAGATAGTTTTATATTTCTTAAGGACTTTACGTAATCTTTGTTGTTCGCGTAGCATATAATTAATCTAAACTGATAAAACTGTAAGTGAAAACATGTTCGCTATATGCATGGTGGCTAAATAGATGAATTGCTTTCGCTCGTGTGTTTACCTTGTGCGCTGATTATATTATTTAGATAAGTTAATTATGAGGTGTATTATTATGTTGACTGAATGTACTTATTCAGTTTTCGTGTCAGTTCAGCTATAGAATTCGAGAGCTCGCTTTATCTCGAGGTTATAACGCGTGACCTGAGAACTGATTAAACGTCTATCCGCGAGTCGAGCGATACCATTGAATCACCTTTTCAAATTTGTATATTAACAACAACATGTCGCTAATATATTTCTCGGAATACTTCACTGCTTACATCATTGACTTTATATCTGATTTTCGGTATATTTTACCCTTATGAAATTATTTGTCCAGTATTTTCTACGTGTCTATATAGACGAACATGCAAATGAGCTTCGACAAAAAATTTCTAACTTAAAACTATAATATTTAAAATTTTCGTTTATTCAGTATCCTGCAGGAAATTTCCCCCAAAGTAGAGTATATATATGCAGTACGTATATAGGCTTACATCATTTCTAGATTTTGGCCCCAGGCGAGATAGGCTTAAAAACGTATATGAAAGTTCTACATCGATCGATTTATGTAGCCCTTATATGCATCCTATAATTAGTTTGATTTAACTCGTGACTTTTTAGTTTAATATTAAAAATATAAATCACTACAAAAGATAAGCGTATACGATTATTACACGCCGTTTATACATTGCCATTTGAGCGAGAAACATTAGATATCCCACATATAACAGGGGCAAACATTTGAAATGTACGAGTAAAATTGAAATTTAGGCTTAATATTTGAAGGGTCACCATGCATGCATCGTTCGTGTATTTTGTTATTCGTTTTGAGGGAAGGTACTTTTGTAAATACAAGCTTGTGTAGCGTGTTTAAAATTGCGTAAATGCGTTTATAATACTTCACACGAGCTTAATGAAACTGTTAACATAAAATGACAGTGAAAAATATATTTGACAAACTCGCGACTGTTTGACCCGAGTACTAAATGGCTCGAAAACATTTTCGCGAATGGCTACTTATTCATAAACATTCGCGCGGTTACACATAAGTGCATGAAGGGACATCTTGACGACCAAGCTTTTAAGCGGTTACCTTAATTTTATGGCACAGGCCGATAGCATGTTGCGTCTAAAATAACTTTTGCTAAATGCATGGTACCATTCATAAATAATGATATACAAGTATACAGCATGACAAAAATTATTAATATGGTCATAAACCATGCATGGTGGCGCTGTTTTTTAAAGTAATTGTTTGGGGCGAATCTTAATCTTTCATATTATATATAGTGCAATTTATGCAACCCATGGTATAAAAAAATGCATTTTCAAGAAATGTCACGTAATATAGTTTTATCAATATGTGTGAGCAACACATATAGTGTATGTTGCGATGAATTTGACACATACTCCGGACATTACGAAAAAAATACATTGTATTTACACTGGTATATACATATACCGCACGTGTCAGAAAAGCAGCAATTAACTGAATCGCATATATATATATACACGATGACTGAAGTTTGCTCGAGTCACGTGCTTATATTATAAAAACGTAAGAAATGTAGTTGTAAATATGATGTTATTTGTTGATTAAGTTCAATTGAAGGTACTCACCGGGCCCGCACGTTAGCCTGTCTCTCCAGGCTGCCGGATTCTGCATCATACTCGGCCAGTAGATGGACGGCCTGGCCGTGAGTTCGGCCAAACTGCCGGGTTTGCTGAAGGCGGCTGCCGCTGGATTAAAATACATTCCCGCGCTCATGTTCAGGTTAAACCTGGGCAAGGCGTTGACGTTGAGGTTGGTACCCGGTCTACCCAAGATGTCATTGATGCCGTGCGGCGTTCCGTTGATGCCCGACTGACCCGCAGCTGCTGCAGCCGTGAGACCCGCAACCGCCGCTGCAGAGTGTTTCAGTCCTCCTGGCGCGTTAGCGTAGGAGTGCAAAATGGCCGACTTCATTTCTGTCATCGTATGGAGTGCGGCTAAAGGAGGATTGCTTAAAACGAACGCGCTCTGTCTGGAAGCGTCCATATTCATGTTCAACATGGACAACATGGAACTGGCACTGGCGGTACTCGTCGGAGTGTTGAACTCCAGCATGACTGATCGTGAAGACTCCTCGTTCCAGGCACTTAGGAAATAACAACACCTCTCCCAAAAGCACGAGGTCCGCGGCACACCGCCACAACAACCACAACCACCACTAACACCAACGCGAGAACCACTTCCGGTTAGTAGGCTCGAAGGTAGCCCAGAGGCGACCGAACGACGATGAACTTCATCTTACGAAGGAGGGAGTGTTGAGGGGGGGGGGGGGGAGACAGAAGGTGTTATAGTTATAGCCTGTTGCTGCGACACTCGCTATATATATTTATCTAGTCCGGCGTTCGCTATTGTGTAGACTGAAGTTTGAAGAAGAAGCCGAAAGTATGGAAACGAAGAAAGTGCGGAACTCGATTGATTCGGTGGCTTCGTGACTCCAGAAGGCGTTTTGTGTTTTTCAAGGTCCCTGGCAATGCGCTCGATGATGGACTTTCCGATGCACCGGATGGCCCCCTTCGTTTCTATACGATCTCGTTTTCCCAAATGCTGTTGTTATTGTACGCCATGCACTTTGAAATCGGGGGCATTGTATTCCGCCGCCGCGTCTTATAGTTGGACCAGTGGCGGTGCTTCGGAGGTGGAGCCGAGGGCGTGCCCTCCGACGACTCCGTGGGTCGACCCACTCCGATGACGTCGAAATCAAATACCTGTTGCACCCTTGAATCGCAGCAGCGCCGCTGTTTCATCTGAAAAAACAACTGCACCCTGCCCGCGTCGTGTGCTTTTATGTACACACACGCCCTTTTCAGTACTATAGCAGAATTAGATCGCTATATAATACGAAATTAGTACGCCAATTGCATCGGTTGCTCGGCATGGAATCTTTGAGCGATGATTTACGTGGAACCTTCCTGGCTCCGGATGATTTTGTAATAACTAACTATACGAGTTTCTATAAATTATAAATTATTCTGAAGAAATACCATTATTTGTTTAAAAAAATACAAACTTCATTTTCATATTGTACATCTGCACGGAGTGATATTTAAGATAAGGAATCGGAAGTCAAAAATTACTTCTCCGCCACCCCCTTTTCCTACTTTTTCCTCCCTGTCTATATATATATATGCAATTCGTGATTTTTACTTATCTTTCTCCTAAACACTCGCATATCTCAGTTTATAATTCCACCGTATCAGTTTCTGTCAAGCTTTTCCTTGCAGTTGGCTTCACATCATAACACACTTTCCTGTATTTCGCATTTCAGAAAAAAATGTGACAGTGTAAAAGCACAAATTAAGACATCGAATTAAATGAAGAAAGTTGAAGGTGCTTATTTCAGTGTTACGTAAAGGGAATCTTTGCTAAACATGTTCATTCGTAATGTCATATTTTTACATGCACTTCAATTTGTATCAAACCAGATTCTTTATTTATTTATTTATTCCTTACGCGAATGTACATTAATGCATTTCTGAAGTGCGGAATACTTTTTGAATCACAGTTTGTATTATGACAGGGTGAACAAGAGTTCCTTCCGTTTTTAATTAAGTACAAGCGATTTATTTTTATTAGCATTTAATTTATTGTATATGACCCGGTGATTTAAATTTAAATAATAAGATATTTGAGAGATAGTCGTATTGTACGTCGAAGTATATATACTACCCCCGGTATGTAATCCTATGATATATTTTCTCACGAAAATTGTAGTTTTTTTGTTTGTTTTATTCGAATTTCAAAAATGAGGTGCTTCCTTTCGCCTTAAACATTTCCACCCATTAATTATTAAACTGTACGATTAAATTTATAGTACATATATTCTGGATGATTACGACACGATGTACCTTAAACACCTACGTGAACACCCTAGTTTCACGTGTATTTACGATGGGGAATATACACTGCACTTCATCATTGATATAATGCGATGCAATATTTAAGAAACCGCGCGATTGTATATACATACCTTGGGTAAATGATATTCGAAAAATGAGTCATAAACCAATGAATATGTACGCTGTTTCCATACGTGACATAATTCGGATGAAATAACTAAATATTCGTTATACAATATAGATAGGCAACGTTACGTACAAGTACTTAATATGATGCAATAACCAAATAGAGAAATTGAATAGCGACAAAAGTTGAAATATGATCTCGGATCCTATAGAGGTGGAAGTTAATTTTTGGTGAAATTGTGACTCATAAAGGTTGGTGTGTGGTTTTCTATGTTTTTTATGTTCCAATGGTGCTTTGGTAGTGGTATATCCCTAAATCAACTTCCTCGAATAGTTATTTATCTGAGAAGGGCTCGGGTGAGACGAGAATAAAGTAGGGCAGGTAAGAGAGAGGACATGGGAAGAAAAATGGACCGAAGCAGCAACGGCATGCATCTATACAGTCCATACATATACTGTGTAGTATATATACATATACATATAGGGAAGTTCGGTTACAGTATAGAATAAGGTTGAAAAGAAGAAAGAAACTATATAAGATTTCATACGTTTGCCCCGGGTTCCTTTAAAACCCGAACCCGTCCCATTTGTCACGGGGAAGCGGAAAATTGAGGTGTTTATTGCGAACCCGCCTTCTTCTATAAAACTGTCATTTACTTCCTTATATATGGCCGGATAATGTTACCTAAATTCTATGGCATATAAACATTTGATAAAAAATTATACGTCACTAAATGCTTCTTTCGTTCGCCATATGCTTTTTTTACAAAAATAAACACGCATTTTGGTACGAGCAGAATCGAATTGAATATACGATGACTATTAAGCGAAAAAAAAAGCCCGATTAAACCTCGAAAATATCGTATACTGTGTGGCATGCCC
>JAQGAE010001483.1:0-22713 GCA_034696685.1 Julus scandinavius
TGTGCATACATTAACTTATCTACACATATGATGTCTAGAATACATCCGTGAAAAATTGGTTTGACAGGACTAAAATACGACTTAATATTTAAAAGTCCCATTTCCTCGCTTTTGATCACGGTCAAACCAGAAGTTCGATTTATTTCCATGTTATTTTTTCTTAAATTTGCACTCGATGCCTCCACAGCTGGTACTGAGGGGAGGTTGGTGGTGCCAGCTACGATTATCAATTGATCTATGCATCTCGGACAGATGCACTTAGATGCTTTTCCAGTTCGTAACAGCCTCCTTACATAATTGCCAACACCCCATGCTTGACATCTCACGTCCAGTTTTCAAGCCTTGCCATTGGCTCTGCAACTCCGTATATATGCTGCATACTCAACGCCCTTCATCATTTCGAATGTGCTAGCCTTCATTGAAAGATCTCAAGATTTATTTCTGATCTAATTTTTGACAAGAAAAAAAAATGAGCAACTCTCCTCAGCCGGAGATCGTGGCCAGTGCTCTGGACCTCATCGGCAACACACCTCTTTTGGCCCTGGACCGACTGTGGCCTGGTCCAGGCCGCATCCTGGCCAAGTGTGAGTTCATGAACCCTGGGGCCAGCATAAAGGACCGTTCCTCTCTGTACATGGTGAAGAAGGCTTTGGAAAGCGGCGCTCTCAAACCTGGATCCAATGTCCTGGAGGTGACCAGTGGCAACCAGGGTTGCGGTCTGGCTGTCGTGTGTGCCGTCATGGGCCACCCCCTCACGGTCACCATGTCCAAGGGAAATAGCCCGCAGAGGGCCGACATGATGAAAGGACTGGGAGCCAACTGCGTACGTGTGGATCAGGTCGAGGGCAAGCCCGGCAACGTCACCCTGGCCGACGTTCAGGCCGCCGAGGCAAGGGGCAAGGAGCTGGTCAAGGAACTTGGAGCCTACTACGTCGACCAGTTTAACAACGATTGTAATTCACTATCCCATGAGGAAACCACGGGGCCTGAAATCTGGAGACAGACAGGGGGCCGAGTCGATGGATTTGTGGCCACTGTGGGCACGGCTGGTACGTAAGAGGTTGTTTTGGAACATCTGATGGGTTTTTCTAGAAATTGAAAGGGCATGCTGGTGTCAAAATAGGACATACGCAGCACTGAAAACTCAAAATGTGCAAAAAAGCACACCAAAATGTGTAAAATAGTTGCGCACACATAAATGTGTAAAATTACCTATTTTGACATTCACATGTGTTATATTGCATATAAAAATTGGTAATTTTACACATTTGTGTGGCAACTTTTTTACACATTTGGTGTGCTTTTTTGCACATTTTGAGTTTTCAGTGAGGGCATGTCGATTGCGATTCGAATCTGTAAGTACGTTGACACCCATTACAAGTGATGTATATGGGTGAAGAAGATTCATGTTTGAATCGTGACCGTCTACATCCCCTACTATGATCCCGTTTAAGGCGGAATAAGGCGACAGCTGCTAAATTGGAGAATGCGAGAATTTTGCACGCTTTGTCTTTATTTTTAGGTTCTGAAATATGTGTGCCAGAGGCAAGCAACTGCTTAAAAAAGCATTTATGCACCAAGTTCACATCCGTTTTTTTAAAGTGAGATTGGCTGTGCAATGAAGGCCAAACCCTCTTCCCTATTTCCTTCTTGCAATGAGATACTTTGAGTAACCACTAATTAATACATTTCTGGAAAGTTCATACTTGCGTACGTTTACTGGTTGTTTTATTGGAAATCAGTTAATTTCAAACTGATGTCGTAGTACAATCTAAAAGTATAATCATTGCGCGTTTATTGTGAAACTCTGGAAACTTGTGAGACTCGGCCTTTAGTGGTCTTTTTTCCCCCTCAAATTGAGAGATATTAATCTCGCTTTTTTTGTTATTATAAATTGTCGATCAACAATAATTGACCTCATTGAATTTAGACTTCAGACTGTTAACTCTTTGAGGGTGGTCACTTTAATTGTAACCTAATAAGATTCAAAATTGAATATATTCAATTTTGAATCTTATTAGGTTACATTGGTTTATAAACATAGGAGTGTAGTTTGTAATTAGTAACTCAATTCATTGGGACGTTGTGCATTTTTAGGAAATTTAAAACTTGCATTAGTTCAAAAATCCATTATTCAGATGTGAATGTACATTATATTTATCCAATTATCCATTATCAATTTCTTATTTATGTTATTTTTTTTTCATTTGTTCTTGAAATTTAACCTGTCTTTTAATGATACTTAAACCATTAATTTTGTATTTTGATATTCGCTAGCAATACTATTGAATATTTAGATTTTGACCTAACGTCATACCAATTAAACACACTTAGCATCCCCAACATTAAATGCACTTTTTTCAAATTTGTACAATCGAAACTTTGAAAGTTGTGTATGGTACGATATCAATAAACGTATGCAGGTTTGCCAAAGCAGAAAATTCGTGTAGTTGCTTAGCTCCTCGCAGTACAATAGGATTTCTGAACTGCTTTGTTAGATATTCCGTATAATGCAATTTGCATGAGGGCAGTCATGAATATTTTAACTGTCTCTAGAACACTTTCTACAGACTGAACGATCATTTAACTTGATGGAAAACTAAGACAAGTCAAGTATACACCAGCTGGCTAAAACACTATTGTCTTTCGAATGTATTCTTGGTGATCAATTTAAGGCGGTGCACAAGCTAAATCCAAGTCCTATACCTGCCATGTATATTTTTCAAACACATTTTTCGAAAGAATACACATATTTTACATTATATTTCCGAAATTTAATATTAAGTAGAGTATGAACTACCATGTAGAAAAACTGTTATCTGAATATTTTCAGTAAAAAGCCTAAAATAAATGAATTTTTCTACTTTCACTGATGAATCGTAAGACACGTGCTGCCCCCTCAAATCAAAATAATGAACTACACACGTGTTGAAAAACATTTTTTTTTTTTAAATCTACTTGGTAATTTTTTTTTTTAAATTGCTCTATTTTGTTCATTTAATATGGTTGATCAAATACCATTTTTTATTGTGCATAGTTGTATTTGTCCAAATCTGTTTTTGAAAAAAAATACATGCCAGGTATAGGCTTTCGCCCCGATTTAATGGAAAGCATACATGTATAAGCTGTAAATCTTGTCTGTAAATTACATATCTCATCATAGCCGTTTTTGATGCCTTTGCTTTCGTTTTTATTGGAAAGTTCAGGAGCGTCGGTGAAACGGAAGTGTAATGGCGAATGTAACGGCTATCGGCTGTTAATCTGCTTACACGGTTGTGTAACGGCTTCCGATATTGTTTGTATAAAACTGCAGTTCTATACGTTGAAAACCTTTGAGGCCGTATCACTGACACGCCTTTTTGACCTTGTCTAGGTATCAAAGGAGTTAATAAACCAGTGCCCTTACATGTCCTGATTTGAGTTCAAAATTGTTTACAAATTCAGCTTATCTAGCTGAGAAGTAGTTGCCACACTTGATTAATATCGACTCGAACTGTATTCTGTCCTCATGTAAATTTAATTGCATGATAAGCTGATGCGTGGATTATATTAAAAATTGGGATTTTTCAATACTAGGCACTTTCATGGGAGTGTCTCGCTTCCTGAAAAAACAAAATCCCGACGTTTTCTGCAGCGTGGTGGAGCCGAAGGGCGCCGAAGTCATAAAGGGCGAAACTGTGACCAAGCCGCTTCACCTCCTACAAGGTTCCGGTTATGGCTGTGTGCCGACGCTGTTTAAATTTGGCACCATGGACGAGACCATAGGAGTGACGGACGAAGAGGCGGTCAAGTACATGCGTCTACTAGGCTCCAAAGAAGGCCTGTTCTTGGGCTACACTTCCGGTGCCAACGTGTGCGCGGCTGTCAAGCTGCTCCAGAGCGGCAAGCTACCCGAAGACGCATGGGTAGTTACCATGCTCAACGATTCGGGCCTCAAGTACCCATTTGTGGACGATCACTTTGCATAAGCTTCTCGAAACCTCATCAGGGACTTATTCGCGTTCTGCAGAACTAGTTGAATAATTCTTAGGTTATTATATGACATTTTATGTCTCCTTTTGTAACTTCTTGCCTGTCTTTTCTTATTAAAGTTGCCTCTACCAAGTGATGGCGTCCAATAAATTTGTAATAAAAATGGCATTTGGTAATATACTAAATCATGAATTAAACTTTATTATTAATTCAAAAACAGACTCTGCAGCGATTCAAGCAATGGAATCTGTAAACATTCTTTAAATACAGCGCCCTCTAGCACTTCCCATATTGTATTTTGGGAATCAAGGGGTGGAACTGACCCAGCTTGCTTTCATTCCCAATAGGAAGAAAGTAAAAATGGACAGGGTATTGTTAGCTTTCTATATGCTTTGCTTTAACTACGTCGTGTGCTCATCTTGTATCTAATTTTTTTCTCTGATTTCCAAAAATATCGTGACAGGGGTCGTCTAAATCTATTTCACACTTGTAAAATGGTGAAAGACGTGCTTGTGCACAATTTCACTTTTGTATTTTCTCGTTAATATACCTACGTTTTCATGGTGCAATTGGTAAGTACATAAACTGAATTGCTGATGCTTGTTAACTCTTAAGTTTTTATAAATACACATATATATATATATATATATATATATATATATATATTAATTGTACGTATAGCACGTCTTAGCTCAAAACTATTTGGATACTCCAAAATTGTCTGCTACTGTCAATGACACAATCAGCACATTTTGTAATATAGTTGGAATTTAATAAACTCTATTATAAAAGTCATAGTTTTTTTCTGTTTTTTTTTCTTCTTTTTCTCATGCTGTATGCATGCATTTGTAATGTACATGTATATTGTTTATAAGTAGGATTATTATTTGAAGGAATTGCTTTTCATATTGCATTTTCTTTATTGTTAACGCTTTATTAATTTTATCAGAGGGACTTGTACAAATTGATACAGAAAAACCTTGAAATAAAGTTCGGTTGGGTTATTTAAAATGGCGTGACGGAACGTGACTAATTGGTCTTTTGGTTGCCTGCCAAATATACTTCCTACATATTTTAAGAAAAGTAAGACTATTGTATTCTATATATTGGCAATATCAAACCATCAGGTGTTAACTTGGGTTTATTTTTGTAAAATATCAACTTTATTTTTAATAATATTCAGGTTCTAAAGTAACGAGACGTTAAACTCAACAATATGAAATTCTGAATAATAGTGAAAACTTGGTCGAATGCCAGATACAAAATACGACATAATTGTAGTCCTAGAGTATACCACCTTTCCACATCTGTGGCTACCATCTGTTTGAAACAGGTTGTAGGATTGGAATTAGTTTCAATTTTTTTACGGTCATACAATTTATTTTTGCATAGGTTTGCAAAATCTTGCGTTTTGTTAAGGATGACGATCGAAGATCTGTAAAAATACGTGTACATATGTCATTCTTAACAGTGCTCTTTTTGAGATAATGGATAAAACATTTCGGTATTTGGAAAAGCCGATTAAATGTAAATGGTTGCAGTTGTATGTCTGCAAATATAAAATCTATCAGATGTCTAACAGTAATCAATATTCGATCGTTGAACCTGCAAGTCATGTAGATAAGTTGTTATTCAACTTGTTTTACCAAAGTATTGACTACAGTGACTGCTTCTCAAATGTCCTTTATCCTAATGATAAGCCTACGTAAAATATGATTTTTGACGGTTTTAATTGCTATTATGGTGCGAAATATAGCGGTTCAAGTGCATTAATTTCAGATTAATATGATATTAAACTGACTAGATAACAATTGTAATCGGTTAACAATATTAAAAAATAGGTTTTTAAACTGCTTTTATATCATAAACCGTATAACTGTCAAAGATCAACAAGCTTTAAAAAAATCAATAAGTCTATAAATAATTGAGTAGTTTAATCACAGGAGGGTTTCGTTGAAATTGATTTGGATTTTGAGGAAATATTAACCACCAACTAAGAAAATTCACAATTGTTAAGAGTTAATTTTGAATTACTTTTATGCTTAAAATTTTCATTCAATTTCAGGAAAAATCGAAGCCACCACCGGAGTCTCGATGCGTCTGGGTTAGCCATAAACCACCTTGTAGGAATAGTGGCGAAATCATAAAAGCACCAAAATATCCTGGCAATCTAATTAGGACATCGAAGGTGACAGATTTTCTAGACAAGAATAGTCCTGGAACCTATCTTGATTATTCGACAGTTGACGGTATCATCTATTCCGTTTTTGATTTCAGTATACGTTATGGAATTTTATCCCAAAGAATTTATTCGAGCAGTTTAGAAGATTAGCCAACTTTTATTTTCTCATTATTGCGATTATTCAGGTAAGTGCAGCTGTTTCACACCAATTAAAGAGCATTTTTCAATTATCAGTAGCAACTTTAATGTATGATACCCTTCAGGATAAATGTACACACCGGTACTTGGATATGGTTATTTTGGTAAAAAAAAAATACAAAATGTGAAAATATGTTACTCGACAAAAACTTGGGGAAAAACATACAGTCAAACCACCAAGGAAGTTTGAGACTAGAAGAGGCACTTTTCGGTTGTATTAACAAGCAAAAAAAAAAAAAAAAAAAAAAAATAGAAGTTTGAGTATTTCCAAAATTGTTACATTTTATTAGATTTTCCAATTTTTTTTAAGCAACATCTAGAGCAGTGCTATGCTATAAACATATTTATGAATATTTTATAGAATTTATGAAGAATAATTATGAAATATGGGTAGCAACAACGTTTAAAAACGATGATGGGAAAAAATGCTGCATGCATTAATGTCGCCTGTTGGATTGTATTATGAATTTGTATCATGGTTGTCATGGCTTGTAATTGCAAAGAGTTGATTTTTAAACCGTTAACTACAATAGATAAGCTTTAGCTTACATCACGTTACTTCTCAATAACTGTTTTTTGAGAGATTACTGATTAATACTGAAGAGTTTTGAGCAATCAAAAATTTGCAATCTCTTGGAACAAGGTACATGATGAAAATTAACCCTCGTCTTCAAGATAGCTCTGGTTCTAGAATTGAATTTTTGATCTCATGCAGATAGTCAACAGATTGTTGTCTGGGCATTATTTTATTTCAATATTCCATCAGCTGCACGATTTTTGAATGGGTCTCAAATAAGTCAAATTTATATTTTCTCGTTAGAATGTGTGCTTTACTGAGAAAGCCGTATACATTAATTATTTGTGGCTTAGTTTAAAAAACAAAAAAACAAAAACACATCAATTCTTAGTTAGTTAACGACCTATATTTTTTCTTGAATGGTTCCCCCCCTCCTTCCCGCCCATATAAAAGAATTAATATTAAACATGTACCATATACAACTTTGATTTTTGTACCTTGTTATGTATTTGCCTATCTTTCTCTTGAATTTTTTCTTATTTCTTTCCTAAACAAAAATTTCGTTTTTGATTTGAAACCTAGATTTTAAAAAAATATATGCTGTGTCGCTCTTTTTAAGAACCCACAAAAAGTGGCTAAACATGTTTCAGGTAAAAATTATACAGTATATTGAGAAAAGTGGAAAATGCTTTGCTTGGTAGGTTAGTTTTTCAAATGGTTTTGTATAACTAAGGTGTATCAACATTTTTGGATCGATGACAGTTAATATATTCGGTAATAAGATTGTATAACAGGATACAACTATTGGGTAATTTTGGGCGGATCGCCATTATCTCATTGCTTTTAATCATGTATTGACTTATACTGAACTCAGCATTCCATTTTTTTAACAACAACCATATTACAACCCAATGAAAAAATAAATACTTATTGGTTTTGGAACATGCAATCGTTTATAAAACTGTGGCAACACAAATGCTATTATGATATTTCGTATCAAAATGTATTAGATAATGCAATTTTATGCTGTCAAATTTTTGTTTAGCTCGCGGCTAGATTAATAAATTGAGATGTTGTTCTTTCTTTTTAAATTGTAATTATTTTATAAACGTTTCATCTGTTTCCAGATGGTTTTGCCAAATAGTCCTGTCAGTCCAATGACAAGCGTGCTTCCCCTTATTTTCGTAGTTCTAGTCACAGCCATTAAACAAGTAAGTTGAATTCAGTAAACTGTTTATTTATGTGCATCTATACTGCATATAAACAATGGCTCGTAAAAAAATGAACGCTTTGCGAACTATATAATTCACGTGGCGTGTATATATTTATTTGTATTTCTTGTTTCCCTGCATTTGTAGGGCTATGAAGATTTTTTACGGCACAAAAGTGATAATACTGTAAATAATAAAAAAGTTACTATAATAAAGGAGGGAATTGAGAAAGTTGTAAGGTCAAAGGACATCAAGGTACTTAAATGCAATAAATGTGTCACAATTTTATTTCAAACAGCTATAAAGATTAAAATGTTTCTTTATATTGCTTAGGTTGGGGACATTGTTTTAGTCAAAATAAACAGCGAATTTCCTTGTGATTTGGTGCTACTGTCCTCAAAGGAAAGTAGTGGCCAATGCTACATAACAACAGCAAATCTGGATGGGGAGACAAATTTAAAGGTAATTAATAGTATTTTTTTTCTTTAAAAAGCCTAGTTTACACAGCTTATTTTAGTAAAAATTTTGACCAGCATAGAATCTTGCATATTTAAACAGAATATCAATGACTGTTTAAGTTTCAATTGTATACTGCATATATTTACCCATCTACAAGACTATCTTGAACTGCGATACTCTGTGTATTTCATCATTTATTATTTTTATTTTTTAAAGATCCACTGTTGTGTGCCAGAGACCAAATCCTATAAAGATCCAGAAGATTTGGAAAGGCTTCAAGCTGTGATTGATTGTGAATTACCAAATGCGGATTTGTACAGCTTCAGAGGTAGAATCACTGTGGAAACTAAAAATGGAGAAAAAATTTGGTAAATAACTGAGCTATTTTTTAATAAATACATTTAGCATATAACTGCAGTTCTGTTCACTTATATTTTTGTTGTTTTCTGTATAGCCCTTTAAACCATGAAAACGTGTTGTTGAGAGGAACTAGTCTGAAAAATACAGCCTTTGTATATGGTATTCAAAAATATTCTGATTTTTAAGTAGTACAAATTATAAGGCTAATTCTATTTAAAAGTAACCCGTTATTTTTGCATTAATTACAATTTCTTAATTACACAGGTTGTGTAGTATACACTGGTCAACAAACGAAAATGGCTATGAATTCCAAATTAACATCAAACAAGTTTTCCACCATTGAAAGGTAAGCATTTTTGTTGTTATATCAGTATCAGTATTCTTGTAGCAGAAGTTTCATCCAATAATTTGTATTAGATATAAGAAATAGGTTGAATTTTTCACTTTCAGGTCCATGAATATTTACCTGATTATGTTTTTGATGTTGTTGATCGTGGAGGTTGCACTATGTGCTGCCCTTCAGTATGGCTACCACAGCAACTCCACAGTGCCTTTACCTTGGTATATGTACATTCCATCTGATGAGCTTAATGGGGTATGTTTTACCTGTGTTGTCATTTTAAATACAGTGGATTTGTAAAAAAAATTGATGTATACAGGCAACAGCAGAAGTATATTGAGCCTAACATATTTTTATACTTTTCTTAGATATGGCATGTGCTGGAAAATGTACTATCATACATAGTCCTTTTAAATTATACCATTCCCATATCCATGTATGTCACCATAGGTAAAGGGCATTCACGTTTTTTTGTTTTTGTTTTTCATATGTCAAATTTCGTATGTTAATATTGTGTGTATTTGTTGAAATTTACTTTTAAGAACTGCAAAAGTTTTTTGGCTCTCTTTTCTTTGGCTGGGATGCACAACTTTATGATGAAAAAACGGACCAATGTGCTAAGTGCAACACTTCTGATCTCAATGAAGAGTTAGGGCAGGTAATTCAAATTGAATGCTCAAGTCCTTAATTATAATTATAGAAGTTCTGACTACTTGCTGATACGTGCTTGCCTCTCGATACTAATTTGTGGGAGAACGTAGAACGATTCGTTTGCCCCGTACTTTTTTTTTAAATTTACAATTTGTATGCATACTTTTTAAAATTTAAATAAATAAAATGAAATCCAATGTAGTGTAGATTTTGACTTAAAATGTTGTTTTTTAAAAATAGTAAGCGAGGGTATCTAAAATCTTTCATAACGTTTATTTAAAGTATGCTTTCGGAAACTGAATTACTTTCGTAAAACAAAAAATGTTTAAAATGGTTGCCGATGGTTTTGTGGAAATTTTAAAGTTAAATAATATCTGAATTTCAGGTGCAATATCTGTTCACCGATAAGACAGGAACCCTTACTGAAAACGACATGCAGTTTCGCCGATGCTCCATCAGTGGCTTGCGCTATATTGAGCACAACGAAGCCCTCTGTCAATTTGAACAAGAGGGTGTCGTTCCAGAACCTGTTGATGAATTTAACGTAAATAGACCTTAATTAGTTTTTATTTCAATAATAATGTAAACATCTTGATTGGAAAATTGTTTGATTAACGCTGTTTTTTTTTTGTTGTTGTTGTTTCGTTGTTTTCAGGATGATGTCAATAATTTTTTTTTGGCACTAGCCTTGTGTCACACAGCCCAAATAACCCCCAAAGTTAGTCGTAATGGGTCCATTAATCCTGGATTTGTTAGTGATAGTGATGACCCAGAGGCTGTATCATTATCCAGTACATCTAGCGGAGGATCTGCATCATTATTGCCAGAATATCAGGCATCATCCCCTGATGAAAAAGCACTTCTGGAGGCCTGCAGGAGGTAAACATGGGAATTTTTTTATCCATAGTGTAGTTACATATTTTTTTATTTCAAGATATCGATACTGATAGTTATATTGATTGATTATTTTAGATTTGGGATAATTTTTCGTGGTATTGAAGATTACAACTACCGCATCACTTTTAAAGACACAAAGCAAGTTTATAAGCTACTACACGTTTTGGAATTTGACTCCGATCGGAAGTGCATGTCTGTGATTGTGCAAAAACCAGATGGTAATTATTCTTTTTATTATTTAATTCACTCCAATCATTTTCTGTAACCCGTAGAAATTACTACTTGTTTTGGATTTACTCAGCACTTCAAATTTCGTTTTTCAAACGTGTTTATGCTCATTGTTTAAATTCTAGGAAGGATTTTCCTCTACTGCAAAGGTGCAGAGACAGCGGTGCTTCCACGTGCTGATAGTGGGCCAAGTGCTGAAACCTTGGTACATGTTAATGAATATGCTATGGTAAGTAGGACTTCAATTATTTGTATTAATCAAATTAAGTTTCTTAAAATATTGAAGTGCAGATATATTAAATTTAAAGTTTAATTTCTGACTTTAATGGCTGCCCATATAGGACTCTACATCAAGCAGGTACCTTTTAGATGATATTATTAAATGTTACCAAACTTTTTTTTATTAGTGATGCAAATTTGTATATGTAATCGTTTTTTACATATATAATTATTTGAAAAATATTGTCTAATGGACAAATTTAATGTAAAAAAATATTGTATTAGTTTGAACTTTTCTGCAACACAGGTAGGCTACTGCATCATTAGTTATCTTCGACAGGTGGTTCATATGTATTTGTAATTCTAAAAGTTCTGATAAATATTGAAAGATATTTGCACTTGTACAAGTGTAAGGAAAGTTGAATTATAAATTACGTTTGAAAATTAAACAAGTCTAGGAAGTTCGTGAAAATATAAGTATTTTTCGATTTCTTTAACAGATTGGACTGCGAACATTGGTAGTTGGCGAACGTGAACTTAACGATGAGGAATATGACGCCTTTGAGAAAGCAATTAGAAAGGCAAAGGCTTCCCTCGAAGACAGAGATAAAGAGGTAAGAAAACAGTTGTTCAAGAAAGAATTTTCAAATTAAATGGAAAACATCATAATCATTGCAAACATGCAGCACATCTTTTAGTTTAAAATATATGCTGTTACTTTTATGCCCTAATGGTAGTTCGTTAAATTATATTGATGGTCTTAGTTTTTTGGAGACAGTTAAATTTTAAGCTAACAAGTTTCATTTTTTACCAGGTTTCAGTGGTGTTTGAAATGGTCGAACGAAACCTGACTATCCTAGGAGCCACAGCTGTGGAAGACAGGCTCCAAGATGGAGTTCCCGAAACGTTACAGGCCTTAAGGGAAGCTGGCATCAAAGTAAGTCTCTCCCGAGAAGTTTTTTTGTTACAATATTAAATTTAATAAATACAAAACTAAACTAATTCCTTTGGGGTAGATTTGGATGTTAACCGGAGACAAAGAAGAAACTGCAGTAAACATTAGTTTTTCCTGTGGGCATTTCAATCGTGATATGGTCCTCTTATATTCTACACAGCCGAGGGATGCAGAAGCTGCCATCATAACTCTGAATGAGTTGAAAAAGCGGTAAATTAATTTTTAACTAATTTATTATATATTTTTCTTTTTTTTTGTTCATGATACAATAAAACTTAATAGAATTGAGTTTTACTAAAAGATGAATTTGATTAATAGTATGCAAGAAGATACGGACCGTGGCCTGGAAACTGATTTTGCATTAGTCGTGGATGGTGGTAGCTTAGCGTACATTTTCCGGCTGGATTTTGAGTATTTGGAATTGTTCCGGGAAATTTGCTGCAACTGCAAAGCTGTGGTTTGCTGCCGAATGACTCCCATTCAAAAAGCGACAGTAAGATCTTCCAGAAAATTATAAAAACTGCATGAGATCTCCCTTGTATTTACAAGTTGTATTTATGATTTCTTAATTAGATTGTGAGGCTTATTAAAAAATCTGTATCGAGGCCTACGACTGCTGCCATTGGCGATGGTGCTAATGACGTGAGCATGATACAAGAAGCCCATGTTGGATTAGGTGAGTAACAAACTTGTTGACAATGGAGATTTCTTAAATTTTGAGAATGTAATTTTTGCATTGTTTAATTTTGTATTCAGGCGTGATGGGGAAGGAGGGTCGACAGGCTGTGCGGTGTAGTGACTTTGCATTTGCCAGGTTTCGCTTCCTAAAACGTGTACTTTTGGTGCACGGACATTATTATTATGTCCGTGTATCTATGCTTGTGCAGTATTCCTTTTATAAGGTAATTAATTTAATGCTATCCGATAAGTTTTGGAGCTTATATAAGTCTAGTTGTTGGAGTGTTTATTTATTCTTTATCTTTCATTTGCAGAATTTGGCATTTATCACACCCCAGCTGTATTATGTGTTTTATGCGTGGTTTTCACCACAGGTAATGCTCGAGAAAGCTGCTTACTTTTATTTTTTGTTTAAAATTAACAGCTGTTCAAGCCCACGGCTTCATTATCTGAATTAACTAACATATCTTTTATTTTTAGCCGTTGTACGATGGCATGTTTTTAACGTTTTTCAACATCATTTTTACTTCGGCGCCCATATTGATTTATGGTTTGTTCGAGCAGAACATTAGTCAGGACAAACTTATGGACCAACCAGAATTGTACAAGTTAGTGCTTTTCTCTCATCCATAGTTTCTTGATTAGTCTTTCCGTAAAGCTATATATAGTGATGTTTTCATTTGTTTTTTTTAGAAACATAGCGAACAATTCTTTACTATCATCGTGGCAGTTCACGAAATGGACTGCTCTCGGTAATCTACAAGTTGTAATTTAAATGCATCGTTACTAAGTCGTTATTCCCAGACATGGTTTTTAATAATTTTAAATTTTCAGGGTTTTGGCATTCCATAGTTTTCTTTTATGGTGCAGTGCTTTTATTTAATAATGATGCTATATCACAATATGGCTGGGTAAGGGATGCTTTAATTTTACACATTAATTCTTTAATAAAAGAAACAAGGCATATCTTATGTGAAAATTACATAATTTTATTTTTTGTTTTAGACATTCGACTTATGGTGTATGGGTACCCTTGTATTTCACGTCTGTGTGGTTGTAATCAACTTGAAAGTAATATGCTGTAGAAGATCTATCATGAAATATTTCGTGTCTTAAGAAGACAAGGATCGTCAATAAAAGCTTACATTTTTTTTTATTTAGCTCTGCCTTGAAACGCGATATTACAGTGGAATATTTTTCTTTTCTATCGTGATATCCATACTCGGTTTTATGGGATTTTCCCTAATATACTGTTCCACCACATTATGGTAAACTGTTTGTTTTTAAAGCTAAAATAGCATTTTTCTAAATGTTTTTTCGAGCTAACATGTTAATGTAAACATATTTCAGGCGTGCTTTCTCAGGTGGAACTGGGATGCTATGGGTGTACTTCCAACTCTTGTGTTCCAGTTCGTTTTGGTTCTGCTCATTTCTTATGACAGTGGCTTCACTTGCACCTGATATTACGTTAGATATATTTGTCATGTACTCGAAGGAGATCAGAAATGGCTACCGCAAGGTAAGATTCTTAATGTTTACTAATTGTTTAAATTTCTTTTGTTTTCTTGTTTCTTTTTTTAAATTGCTGTATATATGTTGTTTCTAATGCCTACTTTTTGTGATTTTCTTGATCGTATTCTTCAGATGTTTTCCTACAAACCCAAAAGCAATAACACCATTCTTCCAACTAACAACAACAACACGATTAATGAGCTTTCAACACGAATTTCACGCAGGTTCAAAATTAAGTCGAGTGTAATGTCAGATTCTCAAGAATACATAATGGAAACAACAAAAATTTGAAGAAATGACTTTGGATTGAAGTTTTGCAAGCAAGGTATGTACAAATTTAATGCTGGATTCTCGTATGTATGCAAACTTGCATATCACCAATGCATTGCATTTCTGAGATTATTCTGTACAATGTACATATATTTCAATTAGCGAGCTTTCTTGCAACGCAGTAGTGCAATGTAAGGGGGCATACAAACTTTAAACCGGAATGTCATTCATAACTTTATGATAGATTACTGAATGAGACAAAATCACCCATTACGCTAATTATATGACGTCCTACAGCATTCTAGTTATACTTTTTACCTTATCTTTAACGGTTAAGGTTTTAAAATCGTGTGAAAGGGTTACTGGAATCCTCACATATCATTTCCTAGTCAATTATGTAATTAGATTTTTCCTAATTGCTGCTCTTGCATACCTGCAAGAGCATTAAAAAGTTTTTGCGCATGGCATCTATACAAAGAAAGTGCTCAGACACAGACATCAAATTACTGCAGTAGTTTTTGGTTCCCATGAGGATCTTGTTTACATGGCATTCTTGTCCGGACTAATCTGATCGTGAGAAAAATAAAAGCAAACTATTTTAGTTATGTGAGAAACAAGCAAAATTTTAAATTTAACGAATAGGTAAAAAAAAATTAAAAATGTTTTAATTAAAAGAAAACTTATTTAGATTTTACTTTCAAATGTTTTGATTTTGTAGTTACGGAAGCTTAAATTATTATACTGTTGTATCTCAATTAGTTTATGCAATATTTCCTGAAATGCATGGAGTACGTTTTTGATAAATTATACAAAACATCTGTATATATAATTTACATGTAGGTTACAGTAGATTGATAGTGTTAAATTTTATTTGAACACTTTTTAAATCTTACAATCTGCACATTAAGTAATGTGTTTATATTTCTATGGTTTTAATCAGGATTTGTGATGCACAAACTCAACGGGAATACTTTTCAAATTTCTGTTGACGTTCCTGAGGATGTTCGCCTGTTCCAAATAGTTTGAAGAGTATTCGTGGTGCAACATGTTAGGAAGAGACACGTTCAAAGCTGCCATTGCTCAGGTTTATTAGTGCTAAATGACACTGCTGTGATTTTTGTAAGTTTCCCGACGTTGTACCATATTTTATCATAAGATTACCATTTGGCAAATTTTAAATGTACCCGACAAATCATACCCATTTTGTACAGTATTCTTTTTTAAAAAATTTCCCATACTTGATATTTGCCATAATGCTGACTATAAGAAAAGATTTTAATTACTTTTATCGGAGTTATTTATTTTGAAATTTTTTATTTATTTAGTTTCATTCTTTATTTATGACACTGCGCCGGCAAATAGCCAACAAATGCATGTCATATGTTTTTTTAAGTGAAGTATATTTTGGTTCTTTAAGTTCCTTCCTTTATTTTAAAGGGTAAATTTTGAATTCACTATTAAAGTCCTCCCTCCGCAAATATTAAAGAATTATATTCTGAATGCTGAAATTTTAATATATTTCATCTGTAAATAGTTTTGTGCATGTTGTATTATTTTTAATAGTGAAAAGTTTGCAAGTTTGCAAGTTAGTATGAAGACTAAAATGCAAGAATAATTTTTGAAAAACTTATCGAAGTTAGCATTTCCAAATTGCATCTACTTCAATAGTTATCAATAGTTGCAAATTAAGCTGTGTTTTTGTTTAAAAATTTGTGGCGATACAGTGCTACTAGTGCTTATGAATAATTACTTTTGTTGCTCATCGTGTTAAGATTTATTCCAGTCCAAATGTGATTGGATTAAGGCCAATGCAATTGCACTTAAGATCCAAATATTGATCTCATTGGTGCAGGTAAATTTCCCAAACTTTCCAAAACTGAATAATTGATGGCAATGTATATTAATTATTCATTTCTGTAATCTTTGTGCTGCTCTTTTCCGTTTTATGGAGAAAATCTAATGCAAGTATAAAGAATAAGCTTCATAAAAAGTCATTGTTATTTGAATTGGTGGTCCTTTGTGGACTCTTGTGATCTTTTAGGGCGTTTTTGAACCTCTCCTGTCCCTCCCTGCATTCTCGTTTTCCCATTCCACCTACCAGTGGGTTCAAAGTCAGTTCTTCTTGTCCTATAATTACCATTCAAGTAGGGTGCATAGTGTTCCTTGGCAAATTTTCAGGTAAGAAATAAAGTATGTTCTCACGAAATTGCCAAATAAAACGTATGAAGTATTTGACTGTGCCATATTGGAATACAGTAATTGCTTTTGCAATAAATTGATTGTTTTGTTTTTAAATTTTGCTCTTTTTTTGTTTTTATAAGTTTAGTGTTATTAGCAAGTGGATTGAAGTGAATTTAGTTTTACATAGTTTGGCCTACAGCAAGGGATGGTTGCTTTTAGTCAAGGATGATAATGAAAACGTAAAGGTAAGTTATGTCTTAAATTTGTTCATTTTTACTTTCAGCCGCGGGGTTTTACCAAAGTTAGGGGAAACCATTATCGCCTATTCATGTTGATAGCTTTACTGTTTATATGTTATGAAACCACGTAAAGTTCCTATAGTTAGGTAACGCGGCCCTTGGCAACAGAGGGATTCTTCTGGTGGAATATTGTGATGCAATTATACCGACATGTAGAATCCAAGTTCCGGTAAGTCCATTTTAAGTTTAGAAATAATCACCGATAACATTTACTATGGTGTCTAATATTTACATGATATATCAGATTCACGTTTATTTTAAAATAAAATCTCAATTTAACAACAGGTGAAGACTTGCGCATAATAGGTTAAAGCCCTACTATGTCAATTAGTTAAGAACGACATTGACAACAAAAAAACAAAAAAAAAACTGAATTTTTGTCAAATAGAGTGCACAATACATTACAGGACATTTCACACAAAAATAGCCTATTCACACTCCAGGTTTAGTAGAAGGCCACTTTAAATAAATAAATAAAGGTTTGAGATTATAGTTGTAAACTGCCATCCCATATTTCAAATGCATGTAAAAGCTGCAAGCTTCCATTTCCAGAAAAGTGTGCAAGTATTGCTACTGTTAATTTATCTTCTCCTAATTTTACTCTTTTATTATAATTGCATGAAAAAAGAATGGAAATTCTAAAATTCTGTAACATTTCAAAACATGATTTTTTTCCATTAATCCATATACGGGATGTAGCAGATTCTCTAGCTTTATCAGAAGGGCACACGATCGTATATTTTGACATTTAAGGACACTTGCATGCGTTTATGAGATAGTTTTCTTATTATGCTGATGCGCAATATTTCCAACAGCATGTGCTGAAATCAAGAGCAAATATGTTGAAATAAGAAAAGAAGAATATGTGGTAGAGTCACCAACTCAAGTTTCCCAACTTGCTAAATTTGTATCTTAAATTGCACAAAAATAGCGGCTTAAAAGCGTGCTTACTCTGCTATTGCTATGCACTCACTACCTTGTAAGTAGCAAAAGAGGCAATGCAGAAAATCTCCGAGTTGCATGTCGCGGGGCAGGCGGAGTATAAAATTGTCAAAAACCATCTATTCAGTACTAAGAGTCCGGTTCTACGCAGAGAGCCACCTAGATTGAAGTTTTCAAAGGCCACTTGTCGACAAGTTTCCAACAATTTCTCTTAATGTCCGTTTTGGGAATTGCCGTTGCAATATTTGGTCGGAGTGTCCGGCACCGACGGCTGTTCGTCTTCGGCTAACTGGATTGCGGTGAAATTGAGCGCCGCAGAGTTGATGCAAAAACGTTTTCCCGATGGCTTTGGCCCGTCGTCGAACAGGTGGCCTAGGTGAGACTGACACTTGGCGCAAGAGACTTCCGTCCGGACCAGACCTGGTTTCATAGCAATCAGAAGAATGTTGCCTCCCACTATTAGTTGAAAGATAATTTTGGGGATAGGGAGAGCGGGGAAGAAAGAGGAAAAAAACAATTTGCCTCAAAATGAGTGAAGCGAGCACAGCCAGGAGCAAGGGTGAGTGATAATTATTGCATACAAAAGTTGTGTCAGTATTCATATTAATGTTGCGCTAGAACCGAATTGCTGATTCAGTTAGCTATGGGATTCCAGAAGTTATAACTTCCAAATTTCAGAATGTAATTTGGAATTCTTGAATTACACAACTTTATATATAGGTTATAAACACTGAGCATTTTTTAAAAACCGAAAATCACCTCGATCCCTGTTCAACTATTTTAAAATTTCTCATATGTTTTTATTTCTTTATTTTTTATAAATTGGCATTTTGTTTAATTCAGACAATTAATGACATTTCAGTTATTATTTTTTTTAAAATCAACAATTCGTTTCTATGCTGTATTAAACCTGCAATCCACGCAAACATTGCCGCACCAAACATGCTCGCACAGTATCCATACTGATTCCCATTTTTAGGGAAAAACCAATTTTTAACCAATTTCAGCCAATTAACTTTGAATTTAAGACGTAAGTCTCGTGTAGAAAGCTGTAATACCCAAAGTCAGATTAGTGTTTGGGGAAGGTAAAAAGTATAGTCAAAACTAATTACCGTGTGACAAATCTTGCTTTAACTTCACTTTCTTTTTGTCAACGACGTCAAAAAACGCTGGCCATCCTGAACCAGACTCGTATTTTGTCTGTGATGAAAACAATTCTTCGCCACACACCACACAAGAATACATGCCATCGTCTTTAAGCTTATAAAATTTTCCAGTGAAGGCTCTAAAAATCAAATTAAATAATTAAGAATTATCGAGAAATAGGTCAAAGACAATCATCATTTCAAGAACTGATTTGAGACTTTTTCAAGTTTTTATAACAACAACAAATTGATATCAGTACTGGTTTTCTCTATCAAGTTTCTGAACTGTTTTTTTCCTGTTACAATTTGTTTTCACCTTTCTGTGCCTTTCTCCTGCGTGATCTGGTATTGCAATGGACTTAGTTTCTTTTTCAGATCATCCCTGGACATGCAGCATGGGGAGCACATGACTCCTTGGCCATCGCCGGATGATGTCATGCTAGACATAGCCTGAACCGTGAAGGAACCCTTGGACACTGTTGGAGCAACAATATGTAAGTGGCTTAAACGGGATCCATTGGACCTGTAAAGAAACAATAATTTTAGACAAGATTATTTTTCCCATTCTACTGAATTTTTTTACAATTTCACTGAAAATGTAAACCAAGCCCTCCCTTCCTTGTTTATTTTTACTCCTCTTGAAACATGCTTTTCACATGCCAGACCTTTTGTTTTTTTATCACCAGCTGTTCAAGTCTTAGCTACAATAACCAAGATTCTATACTTTTTTCAAAATACCATATGTGGGAGTAAGCTGGCAACATGAAAGTAGGAGTATAATAATACAAAAATGGAGCAAGATTTCACGTGGGATTCAAGACATGTCCCGTAATTTGAAGGTTATTGTTAAATTGATTCCTTTAAGAGCCGCCATGCTACAATGGCCTTAAGTTGATGTTTGTCCAGCGTAAATTCCTCGACAAGTGTCAAAGATTTTATCTTTAATTTTTTCAAAAAAATTCACACGCTTGACCAAGCCAGATCACGAGCGACATGCAACGCAATGACCTCTGATGACAGGCTTGGAAACCTGGCACTTCCAAATTATTTGGATTGATTTTAAGCTTGAACGCGCGTGATTTCCATACGAAATCCACGTTGGCTGGCTATAAGGCGGCCATTTTGGTAATAAATATAAATGCTCGCAATTTGAAGAAACGCTGGCAAGCACTGCAAACAATTTCAGTTTTGCCGGACATACTTGGATGTCAGCCAAATATGAACGTGCAATTTGGGTCACTAAGCTATTTTTGGCTAAACTACATTTCAAAAATGATTGCTCGTCGTAAACAAAAGTAAGAGTTCGTGATCCGGACCTCTGGTCTTAGGAGCAGGTGTTCAACTCTAGTATACGCGATTTTTATCTTGCAAATTTGGGAGAGTTCAGATTCTTTACCATTTTGAAACTGCTTTTTAGATATTTAAACGGCGACGGCATGATATGTCGGTTCGAAAGTGAGGTTCATGGACCCTTAAGGGGTCCACAGGGGTTTTTCAGGGGTTAACGAAACGTGAGGTTTGGTGGATACGCCCCCCCCCCTAAAAAAGTTACTAGAAAACTAGAAAAACGTTTTTTAATGTAAGAATATATAGTAAAAGATAACTTTTTTTGTAATCTTTAACATTTCTTTAGTACACCGAAGTTAGTTCTATAAAAAACATTTACCCTAAAATATACTAAGTACTTATTATTAACAATTGATATCAAGAAATTAAGTTTGTTTACTTTTTGCAAAACTTGCTTTTTTATGAATACAGCATGCATTGTGGTTTAATGCTGCTAAGGTTTACATTGCTATTTTGTAAACAGTATGTTTTATGAAAATAATTTACCCTCAAATAAATTAATATACTAAATACTTATTACCAACAATCTCGTAAAAAAATCTATTTAAAAACAAAGTTCAAACTTGATATCGAGAAAATAAGTTTACCTTTTTTAAGTTTACTTTTTATGCATACAAGATATTTTTCCCTACATTTTAAGGAAAAAAAGTTATGGTTTTATTCTGCTCTAATATATTTATGCTGCTATTTTAAAAAGCATGTTTATTCCAACGCACGAACACGTTCATTTTGGTAAAAGGATTTTAGTTAGATAGTTGCCATCTTATGCAAATGAAAGCATAAGTAGTTTGGAAAAAAGCAATCTTTCTGCGAGTGAAAAAAAGTTTGTTTGAGAATCTAGGTTATGAAAATTCCAAGAAAATTTCTACTATACGAAAACTCGTGTGGTTTCATTGGCTGTGTAAAAAATCTGAATAAGTTTCACAATGCGAGAAATTAGATTCTAATTCGTCCATCCTCTGCTGATACACGTTTCATTTACTTAAAGGAATATTACAGTAATTTAGGTAATAACCTTACAAAAGAACTTTAAAATTTCTTTGGCCAATGTGAATGACGGACACAGGCTCTACGGATGACAGGATAAGAGTGGTATTAAGGAAATACGAAATGAAATGGACAACAATGAAACACTTAAGAAACATGGCGCAACTGACAATGGGAACAAATTGCAGTTGGCACCAAGCCCAGATAAATTGACAAATCCATAGATAATACATCACACACTGCAAATCTGAATGGGATTTAATAAGCTCTATGAGGATAAACGGGATAATGAAGTGCTTAATTATTGCAATGAAATTAAATCCCGCCTTTTATTGTTAGCAGAGAAGTCCAGGGAATTAATGGTTTCTTAACATGTATGCCAGGTCGATATTAGCTTATCGAAGAAACTTAACAGAAAAAAATGAAAAGTTGACGTTCCACAAAAATCATTTTATCACAAAATACAATTAATACCAAAATATAGAATTTGATTTGGGGAAAAACATCATTACATATGGGGAAAGCATTAAAATGCTTGTTTTTATATTGTGAAATGTTTTAAAATAGTATATACTTTTAAATTATATGGTTACTTCACGAATTCACAATAACGTTATGAGAAACAATAATCCTCAATATCCAGACTCCCATAGCTGTAGACGTAAAAAAATTCCTGGCAAAATATAATAGTTTGTCTGTTTCTAAAAAAAAAAATATTCGTGTGTTCACCTGTTGGACTTTTATTTTTAGTTGTATTATCTATTAAGTATTTCTAAAGTTGAATAAACCTTAAATTACATGGACCATCAATGAAACATGCCTAGCTAATGTTACCATATCAAATTCCAGCAGGAAACTACAACAATAACAAAATTCAGAACTATTTTTTCTCGTCTGAAATATAGAATTAGTAAGTTCACCGAGTTCAAATAAATTCAAAACATCACTCTCACTGATTTGAAATTTTAAAAAAAAGGTTTACTCACTTGGCTGGTATCACAGGCATGGA
The DNA here is from genome assembly GCA_034696685.1 of Julus scandinavius. Lineage (NCBI taxonomy): Eukaryota > Metazoa > Arthropoda > Diplopoda > Julida > Julidae > Julus > Julus scandinavius. The sequence goes on from JAQGAE010001483.1 coordinate 22,560, forward strand.
ATAATCCAACATTATGACAAATATTGCTCTTCAAAAGCTTACTAAACTCAAAGGGTTAACTGATTTAAAACGAAATTGCACCACTTCACTTTCCCTTTCAAAAATTCCACGTCGACCAGCCTAGGTTGCTCTCAACTGACCACCTTAACTAGGA
>JAQGAE010001484.1:0-22709 GCA_034696685.1 Julus scandinavius
ATTATATGATTTAAGTCTGAAATCGACGTCATCGATGGATTCTCATCCATTGCATCTGCAATTGGCGTGGATGAAACAAGAAACAAACTTTTGCCATATTTGCAATTGAGACTATATCCTTCAAACTAATTTCGATTTAATTTAAATCCTTGGAAATTATAACATTTTGTGATGTTTCTTGTAGTTAGTAAAACTTATCCGTAACAAAGATGTTCTGCTGGAACTAGTGAAACAATCGCAGAAACTCGGACCTTTGATCGGTAGTCCAGAGAAATGTGTTTGTGAACTGAAGTATCGTTCGAAAGCGAAACAAAATGTAGTGCTCGTAAACAGAGACGTTCGTAAACCGAGTTTCCACTGTATTCAACTCAGTACCCTACAGTCAGCAAGTATGTACATGTTTTAAAGGTGAAATGGTAAAAAGTGGGGATATTTTTGAAAGATTACATTTTATTTAGGACGAATTATAGACAAATATGTGAAAAATGAAATTACATTGGAAACATTTTATTTCATCGTCGTTGGTTTTGATTCCTGTAACTTTGTACATCAGATCCAAAATAGAGAACTATTTAAATGTATTTTTTATACAAATATCAGCTTTATCTAGTCTCTGGTTACCCCATGCTAGCCTTTTTAGCTTTGGCGTCGCCATCTAGTAACCAATCTGGAAACCCACGTCGACTTAAGTACATCTGGGTCGCAACACAGACATATCCAGACACCCGTCCCTCCTCCGACATTTTTGACTCCGAAAGAGAGATAACTTCTTTAGCACGACATTCACAAAAACGAGGTCCTAAATCAAATAATTTAAGAAAAAGTGGGGCTGGGTGTTGATGCTTAAATGATTCAGTCGGAATCCGACTATTTTTGTCACTCATAAGTCAGCAGAAGGATTTTTGAAAATTCTCGCCATCGTGGCTTGTAAATCTTTTTTAGCAAAAAAAAACAAAAAAAAACAAGATGTGTACTAAATAGCAACAGAATACAGCAAGCTTCTAGGAAGAAAAATACCTAATAGCATCTTGAGTACAACCTTATTAACATTTCACTTATTGAAGCCAACGCATCGAAATACTTTTTATGGAAATTTAAAATAAAAAATGTAGTCAAAGTTTAACCGTTTAACTTGAGAGCAATCTTTTACTTTTATTGGAAGCAAGTATGGAGTTTAGTATGTTTCGGTTATTTATCTCTTGAATGTCAGTCAAGTCTTACTTTTTTATAGCTATAGACTGGCTGAGCTTATAGTTTTATTTCAACGTTTTATTACGAGCAAATTCTCGAAAATATGTCGAAATATCTCTATTTTAATTAAAACTGGATTATCTGTTTTTACGGTTTTCTTAAGAGATATGATGACATTTTTTCAATAAAATTTGCGGACACATGTTTATTCAATTTTATTTTTTTTAAAGATGTGTAGCTACAGTAGAACCTTTCTAAATGCCTACGCTTGGGACCAGTTAAAAATATGCATTTAGACAGGTTCTACTGAATACGGTATGACTGGTATAACCTCTCAAAAAGGATAAAATATTCCGGTTTCCACTTGGGACCGGTGTATATAAATGTACCTGTCTAAAAGCATATTGTTCACTGGTCTCAAGCGCATGCATTTAGACAGGTTCTACAGTAAACGGTTTACCAAATCGGGACCGTCTCATTTCATGCATTTAGAGAGTTTATTCATTTACTCAGGATGCATTTAGACAGGTTCTACTGTATACAGTATGACTGGTATAACCTTTCAAAAAGCATAAAATGTTCCGGTCTCCACTTGGGACCGGTGTATATAAATCAACCTGTCTAAAAGCATATTTTTCACCCGTCCCAAGCGTATGCATTTAGACAGGTTCTACAGTACACGGTTTACCAAATCGGAACCGTCACATTTTATGCATTTTAAGAGAGGTTATTCATTTACACAGGATGCATTTAGACAAGTTCTACTGTTGATTGGATGCCAATTACTTTAAATCTAAGATTCATTTCAAGACGTTGATGGGTTTTTTTTAAAAAAATACTTTCTTGTCGGTTCTAAAATTGAATTCTCATCAAGGTTGCTGTACTCTGGCACTTTTTGCCTTGATTAATTAATGCAAAATTTCAGTCATCTCATCCACGCGTTGATACGCAGGCCAGGCAAGGGTAAAACCGAAAAAAAAATCGATACTTTCTCTCTTAATTGCATTCACCCATAGCAGTTTTGCGTGTGTGTAATATTATCAGTTAATACGCTTCTTATACACACACCATCCTTGTTCTTCCCTATGAATTACCGAGCCAGTGTAATGTATTAATTGAACCTTAATGACATCTTAGGCGTCTTGAAGTTGCCTGAAAGTAATCAATTAATGAACACTGCGTGGTTTATGTTGAGCTAAAGTGCCATCCGTGTATACCAGCCTACAAGCCTGTTGTTGTGAGATGCTCTGAAAAGATGGCAAAAAAAACCCCCAAAATTAACCCTTGCATAAAAAAACATGCAATCTCTCCATACGTTAAGGTGTGTATAACATGCGTAATAAATAATTGACCGCCTAATTTATTGTTTCAACAGGCAATGGCTCCATTTGGAGGATCCAGTTATTAAACTTGTTGGATATATACTCTGGAGTCTAATCCATTATGTGTACGATGCAGAAACACGTAGATTATAATGGCGCGTTTTGATTTGCATTGTAAATGAATCTGAAAATCAATGCACACATCCCCCTCACGATTAAGGGGGTAGAGACTGGTTGAAGGACCTTTATTTTAGCAAAAAAAAAAAATTATTCATGTTAAATTGTTAATGCATCGTCAGACACGTGTTGATAAATGTGGAAAATTTGTTTGATCATGTTATGAACGGGCAAATACGCTCTCACTTCGGTGTCCAAAGGGGTTTCTGGTGCTCGAAGGGGTTTTAGGGCTTATTGTTATTATTATTATTGGGGTCCGTATGGACGGAAGGGACAAAGGAAGTGCGAGGGGGGACATTTGCATGAAGGGGGACATACTCGTTGACTGGACCTACGAACAATGAATTTGTCGCTTTTTTTTCTCCTGTTGCCCATTGCGTGGCTTTCAATTAAATCCAGGTTCGTTATTAATTGAATCGCCGATGCAAGCTGGCATTTTTTACTCAAACAAAAGAGCCATTTGCTCAGCGAAATTTGAGAGGGAAATTGTTGCGCCAGAAATTCGATTGGAAATGGGTTTTCGTCAGTTGAGAGGCTGCAAATATATCCCCAAAGGGTTGAACTTTGCCCCTAGGCTCTGATTCACGCGTCCACGATTGTAATGACGTAATTACTACCCATGGCCCCTATTGCTTCCATAGTCATGACAATGTGGCTTTTGGAGAGAAATATCATACCAAGTACAATACGAACATCTGTGGTTGTGTAAGATGCTTGTTAGAATCGCATCGTGTTTTGTCGTGGTTTGAACTTCTGATTCAGTTGAGTTTGGTAAAAATCTCGTGAAGATGCTGTTGAGTTTGGTATACCGTAGAAATCTCTTGAAGATTCAGCTCAGTTCGATAGAAATATCTTGAGGATTCAGCTGAGTTTGGTTGAAATCTTTTGAGGATTCAGTTAAGTTTGGTAAAAATCTCTTGAAGAATCAGTTGAGTTTCTTAGACTGTAGAAGTCTCTTGAAGATGCTGTTAAGTTTGGTAAAATCATTTGAATATTCAGTTGAGTTTGGTAGAAATATCTTGAATATTCAGTTCAGTTTGGTAGAAATCTCTTGAAGATTTAGTTGAGTTTGGTTGGAATCTCTTGAACAGTCAGTTGAGTCTGGTAGAAATCTCTTGAGGATTCAGTTGAGTTTGGTAGAAATCTCTTGAAGAAAGTGCAGTTGAGTTTGGTAGAAATCTCTTGAATATTCAGTTGAGTTTGGTAGAAATCTTATGATGATTCAGTTGATTTTGGCAGAAATCTCTTAAAGATTCAGTTGAGTTTAGAATAACAAAACCATAGAAAACACTTGAAAATTCAATTGAGTTTGGTAGAAATCTGTTAAAGATTCAGTTGAGAAATCTCTTGATTATTCCTAGTAAGTTTTCTAATGTTTACAACTTGCACTTTTTGTATTAACCATACACGCATCCTTGCTTTGTAATAACGAGCTTTCTCTATAGTAATTCTCATTTTTAAATTAAAATAAGTTTTAATATAACTTTTATTTATTCTAATACAGAAATTTAAAATTACAATTTTTTTTAGTAACCATAAAAACTTGGCAAAATAATTGCACGCAATTTTCCTTCGCTCACTTCACGAAGTAAGAAAACTTTGCAATTTGTTAAAAATAATTAAATTGCTGCTTTGGCAATTTATTTCGTGTGTAAAAAATCTTATTTGGAGACTTAACAATACCAAGTTTTTGTAATGAAAACTCACGATTGGGGGAGATATGAAGGCAGGATGAATAAAGTTGTTTGTCTACCCCATTCGGCAATTGGACTGGAGAAAAAAAATAAGAAAAATTATGAATTTTATTAAAAAAAATAAAATATCATGTTCATTGTTTGAAATACTTTGTGGATGAACTTGAACTTAAAACTAGTCTCGTGAGCTATAAAAGACCCGTATACATTTTAATCTTGTTTTTTCACTACATTAATTTCTCCCCAAAAAAACACGTTTAAAAATTACTGCTTTTGCCTCGATGAAACGCGCGTCTCCACCAAGAGTATCATGAATCTGACTGAAGGTTTGTTGAAACAAATTTGCAAAAATATGTTTCGGCTACTAAGTACACCCGTGTATTTATTCCTTACAATTTCATTGTCATTAAACATTAATGCATCGAGAGCACCATCAGCTGCCAAATTATTGATTTGATGACATTAAAATCCATCTGCTGATGTGTTTGTTGTTTTAAATTTGCTTACCACTTCTGTTTCAACAAACTTATGACGCGCTTTTTAGTCCAGAATCGTGAGTCTAAACTCATTTTCACGTTCGCTCGGGAGGTGGTCTAGATCAAAGGGGGAAAAGTGAGTGCCATCGGCTCAATTGAGACCTGATCTAACAATGCAGACGAACTGAAGTTCAACGATACAGCGGATTGCAAAAATAACTTAAGTAAAGTTTTTAAATATCAATATCTAAATGTAGATATGTATTATAGATATGTTTTTAGAAATGTATATTGTTTTAGGTTTGTGTTTTTTGTTTATGTATATGGATTCCAGCCTCATTTTTCATGATACTCTAAGAAACTTTAAGTTAGTTACTCTTTGGGTATATGTTCAGATGAAAACTTTATGCGCAGCGCGGAGCTATTTTATGTGAGCTTAATGATGGGTTGTCTGCTATAAGTCGGCCATTATCGCTGAGGTTTTTTTTTGATGTTGTAGGAATTTTAGTTTTCTTACATTTGCTTGGAACTTAATTTGTCTTTGTTACGAGTATTTTCATTCTTGAACTAAACTAGTAATTAGCTATACAGGACATTTGCATATACATATAACGCGTAGCGAGAGATTAAGCCCAAATTGAAATCTCACCAGAAAACTCGAGAAAAAAAATTTTTGATAGCGAGATGCTCATTTTCTCACTACCTTTATTGAATTTAATTAATATTATATCATTTTTATGAGCAGCTGTTGACGTCCTTACCTTCTTCTGGGAATTGGAGGTTTCGGTGGTAATGATAGGCCGCCTAGTGGCGACACAAATTGCCTACATAAACATATAGACTGGAGAAAAAAATGGCAAATAAGTAAAAAATTCGCGTGTGGAACAAAATTTAGGTACGAATTAAAAATCAATGTAGTATTTTCAAACTTTGTGTACTTCAGACACGGAGTTCACTCACATTCTACTGTATAAACAGACCAAAATAAGTCTTTAACTACAATTCAATTCAACGCAGTACTTTACAGTCAGCAAATAAATACCATGGGTTAGGGGGTCATACCCAATCATTTCAGGAGAATGCTCCCCTAAGTCAGTAACGACTTAGACATCATTGTTCGATTGAATTTTTACTAAATCTAATTTCACTCAAGTTTGCCATGTTATTGAGTTGGCTGTATTTTCTACAAATTTGATATATTATTAAAGTCTAGCTAAAAACATCAAGCTTTTCGGCATACGATACCCATAATAATGCTACTACCCTTTGATTATTGGGTAAGCGCCCGATTGTCTTGTTTAGCTAATCATACTGCCCCCTCTTTAACTTTCGCTGATTTTTGTTTGGTTTTCAAAATAACAAATGTCAAGAAATAGATTTCAGGGCTTATTTGCGGAGCTTGCACATCAAATAAATAAGAAATAAATTTTGCTTAAGGGCAACCTAAGAGCTTCCCAAAAACGGAATTAATGACGATTGCAAAAATAATTAAGAGGGTCGTTAAGCGACACCGCCTCAAGCGGGCTAATAAGAGGCTAAAAACAACCTAAACATTATGGGTTGATTATCCCGTGGCAAAACTAGTGCAGTTTTCAATCAGTATTTTTGGGATTTTTGGGGGGTTGCGAGAGGGCATGTTGCCATAGCCTTACAAATTAGCGTGTATATTCGAGTATGTAACTCTCCACATGTTGGTACAACAACAACATAACGGGCTGTTTATGTCTGGAAAAAAAAAGATTTGGCTGCTGTGGCCCATCCAGATTTTGACTGGGAAACAGGGACGCATTTTTTTGTATTTTTAGCATCATCCCGTTTGGAGAAGAAATGTGAATACCAAATGCCCAAAGCCAAAGCATACATCGCATTTTCAGCTGAGGGTGAAAATGAATCACATTAGGAGAAAATGGTGCTCAGGTTCGGATTTTGTTTACCAGAAAAAGAAGTTTCTGTCTCCCAAAATTTAAAAGGCAAGCATTTCCCCTAATGGCATGCCACGAAAAACTATAAATAAGATTTTAAACAAAGTTAGTATTGCAGTTGGAGTAAACAGATGACATGCAAGGTGCAGGCCACTAATCTCTGATTTTGCAATTAATTCGGTACTTTTCTGGCTGTTAGATCCAGGCAAGCCTGCTGCCAAACTTTTTTGGTATGGGGCCATTCAAAAAGAACGTACTCAAGAGGGGGGTAGAGGAGTATCTGTTGGCATCTGGACACCATGTGGACAACAGGGGGGAGGGAGGGGATGTCCACTAATGATGGAATTTTTCAGTTTCTCACCGGAAGAAATGTGTCCCCATTCCTAAATGTACTTGAATTTTTAAAAAACTTAGGGAAAGTCGGCATTTATGCCTAAATTTGAGTTAAACACGAATTTTATACTGGAATTTGCATTCGAGGTAAGTAAATTTCTGTTAATCTGAAAAATCTGAAAAAAATGTCTTGGAATTTGCAGCGAGGCGAGTGCTTGGAAATTTCAGTTGAGTGTGGTATAGAAATCTCTTGACGATTCAGTTGAGTTTGGTATAGAAATCTCTTGAAGATTTAGTTGAGTTTTTTAGAAATCTCTTGAAGATTCAGTTGAGTTTGGTATAGAAATCTCTTGAAGATTCAGTTGAGTTTGGTATAGAAATCTCTTGACGATTTAGTTGAGTTTGGTATAGAAATCTCTTGAAGGTTCAGTTGAGTTTGGTAAAAATCTCTTGAAGGTTCAGTTGAGTTTGATAGACATAGAAATCTCTTAAAGATCCGTTCCAGCAAATTTCTGGACACTATTATAAATTAAGGACGTGTAAGAGGGGGGTGGAGTCGAGGTAAAAATGGACACACTGTGGACAGGGGGTAGGGTGGGAGGAGAGGGTAAATAATGGTCACCTCGAATCTTTCAACAATTGCAAGTGTTAACTTGACCTAACCACAACCATGGTTATCCCACCATCCCAATTTGACGTCATTTTGTGTTAATACACTCAGTTTTGCCATATAAGCATCGTACAATTTATATAGGTATGACATTGGTCATTTATATGAGTTTCTATTGTAATCTTTTTTGATGATTGCAAATTTTCCATCTTTGGCGTTTAACGACGCACGAAACGATGAGTAATAGTTTACAAGCACAAAATTATGTAAGAAAAAATAAACTGGCGGAATTTTATTAAGCAGTTAATTGTGGGAAATTTTCGAAGAAACTACAACCGGTATTTATTCTTTTAAAATGGCGGTTAATTGGCCATTGCGTAGGCTATAAGTAAAATCAGCGGGTTTTGAGCATTTTGAGGCTTATACGTCTATGAGGTTTGACCCCTTAATTTCATCCTATAATTGTCCGCTTTGTCAGTCCTGTGTTCGCCCCCCTTTTCCTTGATTATAAGGGATGAAACTATAGTTAATCACATCGTGTTTCTCAATCTGTCCTTCTCTTAATAAGTAGGTAATTACGAAATAATTGACATTTTGGGTTTTTTTTGCTTCTTCTCCTTTTTATATAAACGAGAGTCAGATTGGAGAAGAAGAAAAAATCTTCTTTTGTAACTTCAGTATTGGTTAAGACATGATCTTGAAACGTAAGATTAAGATAATTGGATTTTTAGTTTGGGCTGATAGAAATGAGCCCCAATTCGGTTTTCAAGTATCATGCAAGCGCAAGTTTTATTGAAAAAAATCATAATTAAACCCCAAATGAACGTTATTATGTTTTTCATTCATCTTCAGGATCCCCCATGGCCCCCCACCCCCCTAAGTCTGCGATTGATTGTTCGGCAGAGCCTTTGTCTTAGCTTTTTTGTGCATGTCATATTATAGATATTTGGCAAAATTTCATCAGATTTTTGTCTGCTTTGTATCGTGTCCCTAGATCAGCTTACATTGTATAGTCATGAGTATAAGATTCATTATGTGTAATACGATTAGACCTCCCCCTGGTGGGTGATGAAAAATCAGCTGAATGACAAAAAAAAAACGACGAAGATGTGCCCATATACTGAACCAACCTTTGTCCACCCCTTTTAAACAATGCCGAAAAAAGTACATCCAAAACTTTGGCTAGTCCTTGCTAAAAATCATTTGGACAGGGGAGGGGGAAGCCATTATGGACGTCCACTAATGATGGTATTTTTCAGTTTTTGAATTTTCTGTTTAATTGAGTTTTTAAGGTCAGTGAAATCGAAATGGACACTCCGTATAAACGTGCATGTCCCCAGTCCCAAATGTACTTGAATTTTTAAAACTTTTAAGGGAAAATGGCGCTGAATTGGTGCTTGTAAATTTATAGGATGGGCCATTGTATGTTCTTACAAATTTTCTGGACCCCTTTATTTTAAAAAAAATGAAGGACGTCCATGATGAAAAGGGGATCTGGGCTAAAATGGACACCATGTGGACAGGGGGTGTGGATCGATGGGCCTTTGTATGATCTAACACATTTTCGGGACACCCTACTTTTCTAAAATATTAAGGACGTCCATGAGGAGGGAGGACCCTCCTGGAGACTTCCTGTAGGTCTGGGCTGAATGGACACTTTGTGGACAGAGGGAAAGTCAATTTTTGAAGGAATTTTGGGGACCACCTTTTTGAATGGCCCCCAAAGTTGGTTTTACCATGGAAGATACATTTTTCACTCTCGCAATAATGTTCACCACCAATTCACAAGTTTACCACCACCACCAATGCACATTCATCCATTTTTCAAAAGTGAAACTAGTATATGGCATTGGCTATCACATTTGTATTTAAATAAAGCACCAACAGGTGGCTCAGTTGAAAATTACCTATTTCCCCTACCTGCTTTTTGGAAATGTCTATTCAATTTTTTGTTGCGAAAAATGATTCTGACGTCATACTAGTTACATGTACGAGTCAAGGTTCGTAATTAAATATTTCAAAAGTATAAATTAAAAGTGATACGAAAATAGAAGAATAATTTTCCTGTAGGCCCACGTCGTCTGCACCCCTTTGTGCCCCCCTAAGTCGTGTTTTTTTGTGGTGTGTGGAAAACGAGTCCTTCGCTTTTATCCTTGCCATTTCATGACAAGTTAGACACAATGTAAATGTATAATTAACGAAATTACCATCCCAGTGTGTAATACACGAAGATCCACAGAACAATAATCACCTTCACGATATTAATTATGGTGCCATTCAAGCGAACAGATTGCAGATTGCGACTATAACGAATGAAAAACAGACACTTTTATAAGCAAAACCCTTATCCTCATACAGACAGACGTGAAAAACAAATCAAAAACAGTAAAAAAAAATAATAATTATGACGGCGAGGATCGGTCGTAAAGGTCGGGTAAGCAAGCTACCCCCAAAAGTCCTCACATTATGTTCGCGAAAAATTCATCTAAATTCACTGTGAGTCATAAAAAAGTAAAACCCAATAAAAAAATCGCAACTTCGTGAAAAATGCTTCGATTTAAATAAATGTTGATATGGACGTCCATTATGGTTTTATCCCCCATCCTTCCCCTCCCCCTCCTTACCCTGTCCATTTAATGTCCACATGCTAGCAGTCCCCCTCTTCAGGACCTCCTTTTTGAATGGCCCCTTATTGCACAAGTTAAAATTCGTTTACCTAAATCAAAAACATGTACATATGTGCACTTTACACGAAGACAGTATTCATAGTTTCCAAACTTGCATTCACTTGAGTTGCATCTTGAGTGAAGCTTCAAGTGGCGCCCTCTACTAAGCATATGGCTATCGCGTATTCTGTCTATCTACATCCCTTCCCTGTATTTATACACATTTGTTGTTTTGTTTTTTGTTGCAAACTGCTCCTTTTCTGTGCTGGAAAAAAGGAGCAGACAGGTTTGAGTATGGTAATGTCTAGGTCAATGTATTGCACCATCAAATCGTGACCCAAAAGGAGGGGGGAAAACACGTATTTTTTTAATAATAGATGTCGCTATTGTCTGCGCAGGAATTCTCACAAGTCCTTCTTGACATTCTGGCTTTAAGCTAAACTGTTTGCATATTAATTAGCGTTTTCGTGATACATTTCTTTTGCTCAATGTGTCCACTGTCAAACTATCAAATTATAATGTAGCCAGTTGAGATAATGGTCATTTTTTACGTTTTTATGTATCACGCTCCCTGAACTTGACCATATCTTTGAATGGGAAGGATATATTCAATTCAACTCAGTACCCTACAGTCTAAGACACCATCTAAGAAGTTGGTTCACTGCATCAACAATTTTTGTGAAATGGTGATTCCAAGTGATATTTCTGTGTTCATGTCACCACACAATACAATTTTGTGTAAAACATTGTCTGACATACGTGAAAGTTGTACCATATATATTCATTCGTTTATATTTCATAACTATTATTTTTTATTTGTATGCTAAATACTGTTTTCACCTCAAGCTTCAAAAATAATCTAAACAATTATTCATACTTAATCGAACTACTAATTTTTTATTTAAACTGCAATAAATACAGGTATATTTTGTAGTTGCGTGAGATCTAATAATTTCTTTTCTTTTTTTCTAGGTAAGTTGACAATTTGATAATATTAATCTAATCATAATCAATTGAAAACACTGGTTTTTTGGTAAGTGGATTTTTGATAATTTCCACTATACAATGGTTATATTCTTTAAAATATAATCGATAAGATGATAGGCATGTCACTTACATGATCTTTAAAAAAATTTCATTTTTTCATTTAACATTCAACATTTCTGTTTACATCAATGATCTAATTATAAACAACATTAGAAAACACTGTGTTACCAAAACTAGCTGTACAAGTGTTGTCTTCATCACAAAAAGCTGTTCATAGTTTACGATCACATCAAATGATCAGTGAATTATTAACTCGTAGTCAGTCGATTTTTTTCCCCCATGTATCCCCATTACATTCATATATTTTGGTGACACATTCCCCAAGAGCTCTGATATAATAGTCATAGGTGTAAAAAGGGGGTGAGAGTTCATTTTTTTCACCCTTCCTGGGTCTTCACCCCTGGTTTTTTTCCACTTCCACCCTGAAGCTTCCTCGTTTTTTTCCCTACTTTTTTATATTGCGTTTCGTATGGGGCTACAGGGAGCTTTCTTCTTATTTCAGCACGAAAAAACTACATTTCCGCTTTTTATGGTTCCGTGTAATTAAATCAGTTATTAGTTTAGGCCAACTGCAGAATTACGCTCGTACAACCCATGCACCTTGGCTTCAAGGGCACGAATACATTAAACCTAATTAGCGCTCTAGAAATGAGCCATTTTTATCACCCTCCAGCCGTTACCCCACGCAACGGCGCTCTTTTCTCACTCTCTCTCGTGCAGGGGGCGCTTCGAAAACGAGCTTTTTTTCTCATTAGAAATCTTAACAAATTTGGATGTTGTAATAACTTCCTAATGAACAGTATTCAACAATAACTTACCTGTGAACTATTTATTTTAACATCAAGAAACATCAAGATGGCGGCTGAACTGAATTCCAATTTTTATAGAATTCCAAGCAAAGAACAATGGAATTCCTAAAAGCACGAGATTAAGAACAAACGGCACGTGTGCACGAGATTAAGAACAACGGCACGTGTGCACGAGACCAAAACCAGCACGTGCATCTTCATAAGAATGCATGTTTTTCTTTTTGCCGGTAAATTTGAAAATACAAGATGGCGGCTTCCTTGTGGTGCAGACTATACCAAATATCTAAGTTCTCCACCTGGTAGTTGTGTTTACTCTACATTATTATGTGTTTAAGCCTTCGTGATTGTGCTTGAGCATAGCGTGCTCGTTCCGCATTATTACACCTACTTTTTCAGCTTTAATTGATCTCTCAGGGCCGAGTGTAAGCGAGTGTTTGCAAGGCCATGGGCGCCATGTTTTTTTAATGGTGGAAAAACGCGGGAAAATAATAATTATGTCGCTTGACGTAATTTTTTGGAACAATACTGTTGATGACTGTACACAAAGTTAAGCCTGTGCGCGAACACAAGGGCGGAAAGTTAGTGTAATTACGACTTAATTACGTTTTACTAAATCCATTTAAACTTAATAGAGAGAATTCTGCTTTTTGGCGGTTGTAATAACATTATGGGAAATGGAGCAAAGTTAAAAACATGTGAAGTAAATGTTAGATAAACACCTACAATTAATCGGACTTGGGCAAATTGTACTCATGAGTAGAAGTACTGATTATGATTCCAGTGAAATCAAACTTTATAGTATAAGTAGAGTACATGTAAACAGTGGTATAAAATGAGTAATAAAACTTGGGCAAATATGTACTCGCATGCAGAAGTACCGATTACGAGTACCTAAGGAATCATACTCCATATTATGAATTGTATCGTAATCAGACTCGGGTAAATTGTACTCATGGATCAAAGTACGGATTTAACTTTTTCGAGTTACTCAAATGTGACGCAATTACTTAAAAGAATTTCTATTCATACTCGATTATTGCATAGGTACTCATAATTTCAGATAACATTAATACTCGAGGACATTTGCAATCACGTATTTGAGTACATATTTGTATTCGAGTACATTTCTATTCCATAACTTTTGTACATTTTGTATTCAATTACTCATTGTACTCTGTACTCTATTATTCTTTTACTCGTTATACTCGTTACTCAAATTTATTCAACTGCCAATTAGCAACCAATGAACATGTTATGATGTACTGTAGATGCAGTGTTGAATTTTCGATCACATATCGTGTTGAGTATTTCCTGCTGGTGTGTTTGACCCTAGTCTGTTCTAGGAATAGGGCTAGTTGAGAAGCAATGCGTAATTCGGGGAATCACCCTGAGCTTTTTTTAAAAAAACTGTTACTCATTTTCCTTATTTTGTCGCCTCCTTTCCTCTTTATCCCTCACATAACCCTCATACACCCCTTCTTTTATCTCAACTCATATTTTTTTCACCCCTCGATTTTTTTTGTCCCCCTATAGAAGCTCATCTTCGTACTTTTTTACCCTCTTTGCTCCCATTTAAAGTGCTTGCTTACCCTCGTTTTTTTGAGTATCGACTTACCCCACGCGTACGACCGTGGCTCCCCCTGGAAGTAAGATAGTACACCTATGGGATCTCCCCTTCTGGGACTGGTTTACCTTACTGATTGGCTAGTTTTAACCCTTGGACGAGTTTAGCTGTAAAAATCTACTCCCTGCACGTTTTTATGACAAACATAAAATTGAAATGCTAATGAGGAGAAACACTTATTTATACACCAGTATCAATTTTTTTGTTGTTATTTTAAAATAGTATTCTATAAACCAAAAAAACACTCGTAATTAAATTGTTATGTTAATTTTTGAAAGAAGTATAAAAAAACAAGATTTAATTATTAAGGTGGAAAAAAAAATGGTGGTGGCATTTAAAATAATTAAACGTCTCCTTTAATTACATTTATTTTCCTCCCCACGTTTTTTTTTCTTGATTTCCATACAAACAAAACTGGCAGGTTGTACCAACTACGGTTAGTTATAGTGAAAGTGTATCGGAGATGAAATCATGTTTCAGTCATGGTTTTATGTCGTTTTCTCCCACGTTTTTAATCGACGATTACGCGATATCAGGAGTGTTGTGCTACGTACGTGCCATGAATAATTTGTCGTAATTATTCTAGGAAATAATTACGTGCTTTTTGCGAAGCTCTTGGTTCATATACATCGATTCCTATTTACAGTTTTTGCTCATTAAAAGCAAGACATGTTAAACTATATATTTATATTGCTTTCCATATTCCAAAGTGGAGTCTATATAGCGATGTTGCAAATTGCATTAACCGTACAGTGGTGCATTCACAGGATTCCAACATTTCTGGAAAACTTGGATTGTCAGGGAATTTGAGAAAGTCATGAAAGAGACCTGGAAATTCAAATTGGTCATTGAACCCACTATGAAAAACCTGGATTGTCAGGGAATTTGAGAAAGTCATGAAAGAATCCTTGAAAGCCAAATTGGTCATTGAACCCACTACCCTAAAAAATCTGGATTGTCAGGGAATTTGAGAAAGTCATGAACAAATGTGTGCGAACTTAACATTACACGAACCACCACATACAGTATAACCCCTCTAAACTAATATCATTGAGACCTGTTGCTTGGTATTAGTTTAAAAGGATTATTAGATCGAGGAAGATTAAATTGACTGAGGCCCGAGTCTGTATTAATTTAGTGGAGATATTATTTTAGAGGGGTTCTACTGTACACAAATAGAAGAAAAAACTCTATGGATGGTGTATATATGATTATTCTAGAAATTATCGGAAATGGAAAGTTTCCAACTAAGCCGATGACTATTGCTGAATTAGGCTAATAATCCAGTCATCGTAAATTAAAAGTTTTCAAGACAGTTTTTTAGGAATTATATTAATTAAAACTTAGATATAGATTGTAAGATCAGAGAATACACGCAATTATGAGTAAGTTTTGCTAAAATGCTTTCCTCAGGTGGTCTTGTTTTCAGGACACCTTATAATTCATTTTTATGTCGTTTATCGTTTTTTTTTTTTGTCTCAACAATTGGCCATTTTTCCTTATTAAATTTGAATGAAAATCTCTGGTTTTCGTTCTTCTAAACACGAAGGTTGCTCTCCTAATGAACTACACCGCCGCCATTTTGATAAAGTGAGAAAGTTTTTTTTTTTTTTTTTCATCCCGTAAAGCTACATTAACCAAATTATAATAAATTACAGAAAATGATTGCCGCAACTCTGCAGGCATTGAAATTAGACTATGGGCAAGTTTAATATCGCGTTTACCCAAATGTAATGACAAATTTTCTCCTCGATCAAAGAAGGGAATATTAAATGTGGATTTTAATAGCTTTCGGTTGATCTTGCATCGGGACCCCCATTTTTTTTATCCCCTCTCTCTCTCTTCTTAAGGCACGCTTTTTTTTTTAACGTCTATAATAAATGACACAGCACATTGATTATCATTGAGGTAAAAGGTACAACGCAAATTAAGAGAGAGAAAGTAATCAATATAAAAATGCGAATATATACACTAAAACCTTTAAGCGCTTATATAAACCCGTGCAATTTTTTTTATCCCTCTCCTATATTTGGGGGTAGCAAAATAAATGAGAATTTGCGTGTGGCTCCCCCCACATGTACTGATTGTTTTTCACGGCTCTACTCCTCGCAACCATTTATATTATTTCGCTTTTCGTCTATACAGTATAAAACGTCGGACGCGAAAATCGTTAAGTCTATTATGAGATATTTTCATATTCTCAGTTAATTGGGTTGAATCCTCGGCGTGGATGAGGGTGGGGGTAATTTAATGCGAGCGCAATAATTATACGAGCTTGTCTAGCTTTCACTTCGTTTTTTAATTTCGTTTTTTTTTTTTCCTGGCTTGTTTTTGGCCTGCAGAGAGAAAAATGGTGAGTTATGCCTTTACAAGTTAGGCCCACATATATGATGAAAATCTTAATTACCAGCTTGAGAAGACCATTTGCTAAGTTTTCCTCAGTTTCGTTTCAAAGTCGATGGATGGCGCTACCGAAGAGTATGGTCTTCTGGGTCTCTAGTGTACATGTAGAGCAACACGCGTTTTCCTCATGTTCAAATTATGCGGTGATTTTTGATGTACTTTATAAGCCTTTGCATTCAGAAATTCTTACGACTACAGGGATTTTGAGTTTGAGTTACATCAGCAAGAGGATAAGGGCCCGTTCAAAAAGGACGTCCTCATGAGGGGGTAGGGGGTCTGCTGGCATGTGGACATCTTGTGGACAGGGGGAGGGTAGGAAGGAAACCATAATAAACGTCCGCTAAAGATGGTATTTTACTGTTTTTGGATTTTCTGTTTAATTGAGTTTTTAACGGTCACTGACTTTTCAAATAAACGAAGGACGTCTTTGAGGAGGGGGGGGGGATGTCTGGGTTAAAATGGACACCATGTGGACAGGGTTAAGGGGTCGATTTCTTGGACGTCCTTTATGAATGGCCCCATGAGGGGGGAGGGGTGATCTGGGCTGAAATGGACACTATGTAGACAGTGGGGTAAATTTTAGAAGAAATTTCGGGGACGTCTTTTATGAATGGCCCCATGAGGGGGAGGGGTGGTCTGAGCTAAAATGGACACCATGTGGACAGGGGGTAGATGGGTCGATTTCTTGGACGTCCATTATGAATGGCTCCATGAGGGGAGAGGGGTGGTCTGGGCTAAAATAGACACTATGTGGACAGTGGGGTAAATTTTAGAAGGAATTTTGGGTGGCGTCTTTTATGAATGGGCCCATGAGGGGAGAGGGGTGGTCTGGGCTAAAATGGACACCATGTGGACAAGGGGTAGATGGGTCGATTTCTTGGACGTCCTTTATGAATGGCCCTATGAGGGGAGTGGGGTGGTCTGGGCTAAAATGGACATTATGTGGACAGTGGGGTAAATTTTAGAAGGAATTTTGGGGACGTCTTTTATGAATGGCCCCATGAGGGGGAAGGGGTGGTCTGGGCTAAAATGGACACCATGTGGACAGTGGTAAGGGGGTCGATTTCTTGGACGTCTTTATGAATGGCCCCATGAGGGAAGAGGGGTGGTCTGGGCTAAAATGGACACTATGTAACAGTGGGGTAAATTTTAGAAGGAATTTTGGGGACGTCTTTTATGAATGGCCCCATGAGGGGGGAGGAGTGGTCTGGGCTAAAATGGACACCATGTGGACAGGGGGTAGATGGGTCGATTTCTTGGACGTCCTTTATGAATGGCCCCATGAGGGGAGTGGGGTGGTCTGGGCTAAAATGGACACTATGTGGACAGTGGGGTAAATTTTAGAAGGAATTTTGGGGGACGTCCTTTAAGAATGGCCCCTAAAAACAATTAATTTATCTTGTATACAATTAACATATGGACCTCTTTTGTTTTTCATATATGAGATAATTGTGTTGAACGTATGCCAAAGTTATTCGATTTTCATTACATATGTTAAGGGTTGGGAACAGAAGACGTTCGGGTGTTTAACATTAGTTCCTGCTCATTGAGAAGTCTTCATGACTGTTGCTTTTTTTTGTGGTGCCCAAGACTTTGCAGCACCGAGATGCAATGCAGGAAGATAGTGTCTTGAAAGCTCTTTGAATACTGCTTGGAATTTGTGTCGATGAAATGCATCAGTCATCCTCGATGCTTTGCTGTCATCATTGAGGAAGGCCTCTGAAGAGTGATGTTTGTCCAAAAAAAAAAGATTCTTCAAGAAGACCGACATCATGCACGCAACATTGACATTTGACTGGCAAACTCTGCCGCATGTCTCTTCAATCAATTCCTTGTCAGCCTTCAAAATATCCTCTTCAAAAATTTGATGCATTGAGATTTTGACAACATTTTTGGCATTGCTGACAACGACGATGATGTGTGACGTCCCAGTCTACTGACGCCATGTTTTTTGACTTTATGACAATACATATTGTCCTCATCGTTGTCTGAGAAAGGTCTAGACGTGTTATATTGGCCAGACAAACTCTGGGCCAAGACAGTCTACCTACATTACTATTCCGATAAAGTACCAGCGACAAATGTGTTGATCTTGCAGAACATGTTGTGGCCACATCTTACAGAGTTGTAGATACTTGCGGAACATGTTGATGTCGCATCTTGCAGGAGATACTTTCAGAAAATCTTGATGTCGCATCTTACAGAGTTGTAGATGCTTGCAGAACATGTTGTTGTCGCATCTTACAGAGTTGTAGATACTTGCAGAAATGTTGAAGAATGAACAATCTTAAAGATAACACCTTGACAACATCATGTGATGCTCTTAAAGATTGGTTTGTGCTTACCTTATTGAGTTTTTAACTGGCGTATTCCATGACGTCTTGAGTAACTCTGGTGATTATCCCGTGACGTAATTATGACGTCATCCGTTAATCCAAAAATACACTCATTCAACTTCCTTAGTACATACTACGGTTTCAGTAGCGTTAATAGTTGTTAATTCATCGAGCGATGCATTTAGGAACTAACACCATTGTTGCGTGTCAGTCCGAGCACGTGCCAGTGGTCATTGGTCAGCCATTGTCCATCGTCCTAGATCTGCATGGCAGCGGCTATGCAGTTATTGATTAATCCCAGACACAAATTAGCCGATGGCTCGTTATGAAAACTGTGCAGTTGTTGTAAAAGATGTTGTGGCGTGCGACCTGTTTGTAATTGTTGGCTTTGTTGGCTCCTCGTAATATGCAGTAGGGGTGAGAGCTTGAGGGTGACTGACCCTCGGCTGCTGGGGGTGGGGGTGAAGTGGGCATGCGCCATTTTCCCTCCTCAAACCCATTTTCATCTCGCTTTTGCAATGCAGAGATCATAATGACCAGTGCTATAGGGAAGGGCTAGTCCACTATGCTAAACTGGGTCGTCTATAATTTCTACACCATTTTTTCGGAAAATCTTTTCTTTCTTCAGATGCTTACAATCAAAATAAATGTCTGCAATGGTAAGAACTTTGAAAGATTACTCCAATTTACTCCTCATCAGATATCTCTTCTTAATTTTTCTACTTAATTTCTCAGTATTTTCCATTGTTATCTTAAATCAAAGCTTCCCTTCCATCCCATCGATGATTAACTGGTATTCCCCATTACTAATCCGTATTTATCTCTTCAGTTGTCAACTCGTTCCCTGTTTTTCTTAAAAAATGGGTAGTTTTCAAGTTTGTGGAATTTCGTTTTGGTTTGACAGCGATGCTGTTCCAGAATCAGCTGGACAGCTGATCCATGAAATCCAAGAACCTCCGTGATTTACTCCATGATATTTTCCGATGCATATGTTTTCCCACCACCGCGATGACGTAACTTAAACGCTGGACAGCTGACCCAGTGGACAGTGATCACGTGATTCCCCCTGGTGTCCCCCCCCCACCTAGGCGTTACGTAATTGGTCCGTCACCCCCTTTGGCTTCTCCTCCAATATCTCACATCTAGTTACACGAATGCAAATGAGTCCGTTGGCAGCACGGAGCCGGCCGTCGTCTATCGTGCCGCCTAGGCACGCATCGTCATCGGCGACGGTGGCGTCGTCGTCCCCGCGCTCATCGATTTGCAAAAGCGCCGTCGCCCCTGCGTTTTTCGACCCGTCCGTCGGAGCAGCAGCAAAATTATCATCATTTGGTAACAGTCGCTGTTAAGTAGAGGCACGGGAAAATGCAGCCTGCCGATGCGTGCATTTGCCCTCCAGGATTAGCCATTTTTTGTTGTTGCCATCACCATCACCATCGCCAACCGAGGGATACACAACTACAGCAGCGCCTCCGTCGTCACTCCGCACGTTTTCAAGGTGAGTCCATGCGCCTCCGCTCCTAATTAGTCAACACCGCTGCCAGCCCTTTGTTGTCGCCACCCGTTTATGCACAGTGTCCATAATGCCGCCGACGGACACTGGTCAACGACGGTGTACGAGTGGGAAATCGCGGTGTGCGCTTCCAGTGCCTTTTACGGAACGGTCATCCTCCGCGGGGTACCCCCCAACTCTGTGGCGGTCCTTGGCGGTCCATGGTCAAGTTCGGCACTTGACCTCCTAGGGTGTGGACATAGGAACCCACCCGAACTTAACGGCAACCGAATAAGCTGAAGTTTGTCGATGTTGCCATGTGCTTTTTCCCCAAAGGAGGCATATTCAGAAATTCTCGAAAACTGCCCCATTTGTCGTGTCTGTCAGTTGTTGTCTGATTGTCCCTCGTTACGTTTACGAATGATGGACACTGGTCAGCTGCTACGTGTTCGAGACAGCACGAGTGTGATTGAGAACCGCACCGAATTGGGACATCGTTGGAGGCGCTCGGGGGTGACTCCGTGGTGTCAGATTTTCGGAGCGTGGGTCCGGCAACATGCACGGGCATGCCACCCCTCTCATGGATGGTCGGTGGTCAAGTTTTTTACTAGACCTTGTGGGGGAGGGTGCGAAACGCGCCTTAAAATACGCAGCCGTTGAAAATTGGGAAGATTTTCTGGGGGTGTTGTCACTGCCATGTGCGTTTCTCGAAATTGAACTTTGACAGAAGGGACGTTCATAAATTCCTTAAACGTGCTTCCGTGTCGTGCTGTCAGGAAGCCCTTATGGTGGCAAACGATTCGCTTCATTATCTCTGGTCACTTCTTACTACTCCTAATGCGCAGATGGACACTGGGTCAGTTGCGACATGTCTGTGCGAATAAATACCTAACAACCTCAACGAATTGCAATGTGGATTTTTTTTAGAGCTGCAAACGTGTCCCCAACTCGGACGCTGTTATTGGTCATCTTGGTCATTTGACCACTGGTTGCAGGTTTTTCTTAGTACCTGCTGCTTTTGCTAGAGGCACCACGATTGAAGTTTAGCTTCAGGGTACGTCAGAAATTCCTCATAGGTGTTTCCTTTCTGTGTCAGCACAATTCACTTTGTTGTGTCTGGTCTTATCGTAATGTCAGTACGTAAATGGACACTGGTCAGTCGTCAAACGGGACGAGTTGAAAGTTTTTTAGGGTGACAGGGGAATTTAGGGGGATGGATAGTTGTGCCACAAGTAAAGTATTCTGCTTTTTTGGACTTCGTTAGTTTTGTATACAGTTATTTTACCTTCTTACTGTATGTAGATGTAGATACAAAAACTTTCCAAATTTGAAACTTAGTGCCATGACATCGGAACGACAATTGGAAATAACTGATGGGAACTCAACCGAAACAGTGTCTCTCATTACATATTTGTTTGTAGTTCCGACCGTCTTTTCTTTGATCCTGTTAACTTTTTATCGCTTATTTATTGTTAGTTTTATTTTTTATCGTTTTGGGGCTTTTACCAGTGGCACCAAAGACTGTCGGACATCTCCCCAAAGGGTGTTGGGTGTTCAGGAGCCGGCTAAAAATTCTTGAAAATCCTCCCAGATTTCGTGTATTTTGTTTAGGCGCGCCACTGACTTACCTGGCATTTTGTTTTGTGGCCTTGATACTATACCTGTCATTTGTGCATTTGAAAATACTAAGAAAACAGCGAGAAACGACCTTGCTTTTTTTCGCCACTAGGGTTTTTTAGGCCTAGTTAGGGCGAGGAATTCTCGCCTGCCTCTTTGCGGTTTCAACACCACTTTCGGACACTGGCTTTTTTGTTTTTGTCATATAAACTCGAGCACGTGGTCGCTGTTACGTGCCCCTCTTGCCTGGATGGACGGCCCCCACCATCGAGGGTGACTCTATGGTTGACCCCACCCTGCGTCCCTCTTTTGTCCCTCGCTGTATGTCCTTCAAAAATCGTTGGAGTTCATCGACAGAGGCTTAGGCCTATTTTTCACCGTGAATGATGGACATGAATCTCGGTTTTGGTATGTCCACACTGCCGTGGATTATGGGCTGGGCAGCATGGTCAAACCTGATCGACTGGACGCCACACTCGCTCTTGTGACAGCGTGATACCTTGCCTTTTATCGCATTTTTTCGCGCGTATACTAATTAAACTGGTCGGATTGTTTGGGTTTTCTAGCTTGTTCAGAACCTTATAACAGATTATAACTAGAGTAAGCCATTCCAGAATGTGGCCTCATTGGTGTCAAACTAGTTGTATTTTTTATAATAATTCAATAGATTTCATATCAGCCTTGAAAAATATTGCATTTGAATGTGGTTATCTGGAACCCAACTTGCCTAATGGAGATTAGTGGTGACCAAAGCAAGAGATGTTTGGACATCTTCATCAAGAGATTCTTGGGCAAGAGATGTTTGGACATCTTCGGCGAGAGGTGTTTGGACATCTTGAGCGAGAGATGCTTGGACATCTTCGGGGAGAGATGCTTGGACATCTTCGGCGAGAGGTGTTTGGACATCTTGAGCGAGAGATGCTTGGACATCTTCGGGGAGAGATGCTTGGACATCTTCGGGGAGAGATGCTTGGACATCTTCGGGGAGAG
>JAQGAE010001485.1:0-22703 GCA_034696685.1 Julus scandinavius
TATAACAACAAGTACTGACTTCACAGCATAAATCCAACAATGAGTGGGGTATTTACCGGTTAGGCATCTACACATTCGACACTAGGCTTATTTGCTTTGTCACATTCACCATAAGGAAATTTTAAAATCAGTTCGTTAATTTCAACTATATTTGGAAGTATATTTTGAAAAACAAAATGTTTAATTATTCACTTCAGCATTTGTGGAAATATTCTTTTTGAAATGTCGAGCATACAATCAGGTGTATCCCTGTGGTGATATTAAATCCAAAACAAGAGTTGAATGGAGAATTAGAATTGATTCCATGAACAAGTTTTTTTTATTTGTTTTTGTAAGTTTTGGCAATTGATAGCCATAAACTTCTGTGTGCCTTTCAAATTTATTAAAATCAAAAATTGTTTGAATACCTGCTTAAGTGGCATTGCAAATTATACAAATTCTAGACTTTGTGGATAGTTAAATATTGAGACATTAGTTTAGTCCCAAATCCTTTTACTTGTTGATGATCCACAATGCCTGACTGAACCAATTTCAGTTTGACTTGAATGGGCAATTTCCGATGAGCTCTGTTAATCACTCTAAATCCGTGTTCTGATTCAAATGCTGCTTCAGCACATTTAACAACAAAGAACTAAATCGCTAAACTAAAAGTTTATTAAACAATTCTCATAAAGGTTAAAACTAACTAGGACTTGGTGTTTTTTTAAGTAAAACATAAAAAGCTTAAAACACGATAAGCTGTAAAAGCGAACTCCCAGCTCCTTTAATCAAGTTAACAAGAATGCTTGCAGAGGAGAAAGAAAACTAACATTACCACTCTAGACAGGCGATTAATTTTGTCGCTTTTTGCTTAATTTATATAATTCTTTTATTAATCATTATTAATACATAAATAACACAATTTCTGGGGGGTTTCTTACATATTTTAGATTGATTGGAAACTGTCCCTTAAAGTTTATATCTCTTATCTCAACTCTTAACTTCATTTCTCTAACAAGATCCTATCTGTAACTTAGGATTAACTGTGATTTCTTAGGACTAACTTAACTTCTTAGAACTAACTTAACTGTTTAGGACTAATTTAACTGCTTAGGATTAACAATTTAGGACAAACTTCTTACTTATGACGAACTGTAGCTAGCTTAGGCCTACCCTTGCTTATATTAGGCCTGATCTCTGTATCTAATGTTGCTACTTAACCACTAAACTAAAACAGGATTCAGTCTCCTTATAGCTGGCTGAGCCAGCAGAAAAGAAGAGTTGAATCAACTGTAGTTGGGTCTTCCATCTCTAGAAAACTAAGGTCTCACAATCACCTTATAGCTGGCCAAGCCAGCAGAATGGATGGTTGTAGTCACGTAGTTTCTTTTTCTTTCAAGTAGTCTGCCTTGGCAGGCCCCTGACCTACACTTCTGGATTTCTCACTCTGGATTGGGTTTTCCTGCACTGGAGAGCAGGGCTTATATATAAGATACCATACAGCCACTCAGTAAAAACATGGCTACTCACCAGCCAATCCAAACATTCTAAATACCACTTGGCTTGGGACCACCCAAAATCTTACTAACACAAAATGGCTGCACCTGTTTAAACAAACTAGAATGCTGGGCAGCCATTATTAAGGGAAGAGTGCAGGACAAACTTGCTAATTGCCCTGAACATCCTTTGCTGGCCATTTCTGAGATGGGACAACAATAGACCCTTTATCTGTAATGGACAGCAGTGCAGGGTTTTGCCTACAGTACTCCCTCACGTTAAGCAATAACATTTTCCCTCATTGTAAATATGGAATTTATGTGCTTGCTTGGCTACTTTAAAACTTTCCTTAAATTTCTTATACAAATCTTAACTAATTTAGATTAATATTCAATGTTTACTGATAATTAATCACTTTCCAAATACCTGGGTACCGTTTGACATCATTTTATTCACGATCTTTGGTGTCTTCTTAGAAACCGCTTCCCGGCCCTCTGACATACTTGCTAGAGAGAAGGTAATGACTTCTTGGCGGTGTCCATCTCCCTTGGGATTGTCTTGTCTGCTGTTTGTGTCTTCAGGAGATTTGGGGTGATGTCCTTCCTCTCTAACCTGTAGAAAGTGAATCCTATCACCTTCTCGTGCATGACCTAAATTGTGAAAACAAAATAGGACAAAAACGAGGTGTGTCATGCAAAGTACGTTATAAACTCATATAAAACTCAACACTATTGAAACTTTCTATGAAACCACAAATTTGATTGCTTCCTAAATTGTCTGCCACAATATAAATTAATTTACTGCAATAACTAACTAGCTCACCTTTAATTCCATTTCTTGCCAGAATGTTCAAATCATCAACTAAGGGCTTTTCAATGGCTTCCATTCCTTATGTCTTGATATGTGTATCATTTACTAACATTGTCAAAAATATGCAGCTTAATTTTGACTGCAACTCTGGTTTTAATTGCATAAAGTAAATTTTGAAAAATTTGACTTTCTGTAGAAACAAAGCAGTTGTGACCATGTGTTATCTTCTCTAAACAAGTAATTTTTAATAAAACACTCAACATTTTATTACTAGGTTTATATTGAAGTGTATTTTGGTATTATCATCTTGGTCTGAAAGAATATATGCCACTGACATTTGCTGCTCTAGAGGTGGCACTTCATTGCTTGAAATAACTGTGAACTTAAATGCATAAATGCACATGTTGGACAGTTATATTAAGGTGATCTACAACTATACCTTTTTGAATGGGGAGAATTTTGAAAAAAATTTTAACAAAAAAAAAATATAATAGATAAAAAAATTGATAAATAAATAAATGTTGCAATGAATATTCTATTTTGTTTCTATTTAAGGTTAAAATATAATAGCATTTTATTAAATTTTCATTGAACTAAACCACCTGGCCAACACCTGCTGCCACCTTCAGGCTGTTGCATTGTTAATCAACACCACAACACATGTGACTACAATTTAAGAACAATATTGAAATATATCAGTAAAAATTACCTGATGATTCACATATTTATTACACTTGTAAGATTATAAACTATAAGTTAGTGAAGCAATTCATCAAATTATTTAAACATCCACAAATAAACTCACACAACACACAAGTATATGTTTATTACAATAAGTCATTGAGGTCAACTTATGCAAATAGGATCCCAACAGTACAAAAATATGAATGCCAGTTAAATTAATAATACATGTAGAACAAATTTATTCATAAATAACCCATCATTTTCAACCCATAAATAAAATATACACTAGATATGCAAATTCTTGAAATACCAGTCTGCAAGCCGATTTGCATATGCTGTGATCAGTGCATTTGAATAAATACATCATTTGATGTGTCATCTACATCAGATACACTTGCTGTAATACAGAAATGTGCACCATATTACCATGCATCAAAAAGAACTAGGGGCCAAGGAAACCAGGAAGAAATATTTCCTGCATGTCAAGGGACTGTTCACAAGGAATATAGCCACCAAAATAGGACTTTCACAAACTTTTCAAAATGCTATAACTAGGGCAGTAGTATGGAACCCAGAAAATGTCAGGTAGACCTAAAAACCTGTTGCCCAGGGACCACAGGGCATATAAAGCTCTTGCCACCCATGATGAGCTGTCCACATGTGAAATTGCATGGTTACTTCCAACATGTCCAAGAAAACTGGAAAAGTTAGAATATTCCTATGGTAAGTTTAAGCAAAACCCATGCTTACTTCCACTCATCGGTCAACCTGGCAGGAATGGAACGAAAGTGTTTTCTTATGAAAAATGTTTTCATCCAGATGGCCCTGATGGATACTCTACATGCTAGCATGATCTTCACACTCAGCAGAAGTTGAAGCTGAGCAGACATCAGGGAGGAATCAGTAATGGTCTGGGCTGCATTTGAAGCAGGAGGCAAGGCAGATATTGTATTTGCTGATGGCACAATGGTTCCCATAAAATATCAATTATTGATGTATGATCATTTAATCCTATTTGAGCTTCTTTTAGAATGCCCAAACTGGAAATATCAACAGGACAATGCTAGTGTGAATCAATTAAAGTCTACCAAGCAGTAGTTTAAACAAGAGAGGGTTGATGTGATTCCATGGTCCTTGCGCTCTCCAGACCTGAATCCGTTGGAAAATGTATGGAGTTTGTTGGCAAGAACTGTATATGATCGAAACTTGTGCCATTTTCAATGTGCGGCAACAATTTTGCACCGTGATCAGTCTGTTTCATGTGTTATGCCCGAAAGACCGAGTTATTCAAGGATCTGAAGCCAGGAACAATGTAGACAGCAAATAAATGGATTTCATTATAAACTTAGCAAAACATACAATGGGCCTCCGCCATCAGATTCCCAATCTGAAACAAACAACAGCGATCATCATCAACACACATGACGCCCCGCGCTGCATGCGCGGACTTTCCCTCAAAAGGAAGTGCCTCTATCAACAATATATCACCCTTCTTTGCCTTTTCCGGGATCTCACACATCACCAGCGAGGACGAGCACGGCAACAATGTTACCGACTGTAAAAGTCGAATGGACAGCCTGCTCAATCGAGCCGCTCTGTGCTCCACGGACTCCACTGCTTCCTGGGCCACCAGTCTGTCCGTCTGTACCACTTGCTCCTCCATCCGATCCAGGACCCCATATTCATTGTAGGGTCCCTTCCCCGGACCAGAATGAATTATTTCCTTAACGAAAGAGCACAATTCCGTTGGTTTATCCTGGAAACAAAACATCTCCGTCAGGGGCAAGAAAAGTAATCCTGTCCGACAACAAAAATCCCAGCCCAACAGGGCCACTCCTTCAAGCTTCCGCAACACCCGAAATCGATGCGTAAATGTTTGACTCAACACTGTCAAAGTAACATTGCACTCTCCCACACTGTCCACTTCTCGGTCGGAGTCATCTAATCGTCGACACTGTTCGTTCTCACGGACAATCCGAGCTTCTTCAACATTCCTTCCGAAAGGACAGAAACAACGGTTCCACTATCCACCATCATGAAGACTACGTGTTCCTACTTGGATCTGAATTTCTGGGCTGTAGATCTTCTCGTGGCCCATCTCCTCACCACATTTACAAGTAACTTAAGGTCACCATGTGCATTTTCCCTTTCTATCACATAGCTCAGCCACTGTATCACGCCCTAGGCGTTTAGGGCAAAACTGTTTGATATGACCAGGTTCTCCACATGCATAGCATTGAAAATTCTGTGATGATTCCACAGCCGGCACCACCGGTATCTCCTTCCCTACACCCGTTCCTTCAAACACAACGGGCGGCGCCTCCGGTGTCGGCTGACCAAATAAATAGGTCTCCTGTGCCACCAATGCTACTGACAGATCCTCAACTGTACTGTATCGCCGTCCTGCCAATCCCACGTGAATGATTGACTGAAGTCCATGGTATCCATGGCTGGTGTCCTTGGATTCAAACTTCGTGTCATTGATGTCATATTGATCAAATACGTTCTAATGGGCTCCTTCCCACCCTGATGACGAGAAATGTATTGTCTTTATAACCCATGGTTTTACATAAAAAATTTAAAGAAACGTCTCAAATAAGCCAACAATTCAGGTTATGACATATGCAATAACCGATCACTATTAGTGGTAAACCACTTTGCCGCATGTCCCGTAAGGTGTCTTTGCAGCAGCTGTCCGTATGCTGCAACAGGCTGTCCCTCCGACTGTACCAACACTTGAAACGTGTTTAGGAAATCGGTGATGTCTCATATGCCATCATACAAGGGGCCCTCCCTGCTCTCGATAATTTATTAACACAAATTGTCCCATTACAGGCTTTATATCTGGTTCCATATCAACCGCCGCATTTGTTTCCTCTTCCACATTCACACAAACCGGGCATCTAATACTACAGTCCTGTGTAGCTTGTGTAACCCTTGCTAATAATTCCGGGACTGAGCCCCCCAGTCCTGCAGTACCACCTGCCAACGGTCCTGGTTCGGGCTTCCAAATTGGGTTTCGATCCACCAGGGAGGAATTTCTTCCAAATCCATATTACTTAGGGGCTGTGTACTAGGTGGCACGATAGGCGTCGTCATATGCAACGCTCCTTTCGATCGAGTTTTCATATTTACTGACATCAAAACCGAGTACTCTGGGCACGTCGCGATAAAAGCGGATGCGAAAACTGCGCCTCCACCATGTTATTTCCGAAAGACCGAGTTATTCAAGGAGCTGAAGCCGGGAACAATGTAGACAGGAAATAAAAGGATTTAATTATAAACTTAGCAAAACATACAACTTAAAGCACGCGGGCGGCAACTTTGTCAGCCCCGAATAAAACACAACTTAAAACCCAAGCCCGAGCTCGTTGAGCACAAATCTGGTTACCAACTCGGTTCACCTCCGAATCTGGACTGCTTTCCCTATTGACCCGAGCTCCCCAGCAAACCTATCTAAATGCTGGCCAGCCCGGGGCAACAGGGTGGCTTACATAATTACATTGTCTACATAACCCACATATCTCGGCCCGCTCATTTACATTGTGGCCGGGCCTGCCTCATGATCTTTCATCCCTAACCTTGGGATTCTTACACATGTGATTAGGACTATGTAACTAGGACCGTGCCTCTATTGAGAATAGATGGCAGCCCAGGTTCAAAAATCATGGTTCTTAGAAAGGCCCTCACTCAGGTTATAATCAGCTGTTTTAATGTGGTTTGCACCTAACCATACAGAGAGATGCATACCCCATCCAATGGTGTAGTCACCATTAGGTTGTGTCTAGAATTGGTGCAGAAGCTGCAACTCTGGTCAGATCAAGATGAGACTTGGACCAAAGTAAGGTGCAACGATACATCTAAGTTGAACACATTTATGATCATCCATGGCTGATGCATCCTTCCATGGAGTCTGCAGATGTACCCCTGACTCCACCTTAGGATTCCATTAAAGGAGGCCTCTGACATGAGTGAACATGCATGAGCTCATCTTAGCTGTATCATTGCTCCCCGCTTTGGTTTGTCTTATCCTGATTTGACGAGAATTGCAGCTTGTGCAGAAATTCTAGTCTATGTGGGGGCTGGGTGGAGGGTACATCCACGGAATTCATGAAAGGAAACCTCTGACATGGATGAACATACATGGGTTTATCTTAGATGTATCATTACACCCTGCTTTGGTCCAGGTCCCATCCTCATCCAACCAAAACTGCAGCTTCTGCAGCAACTAGTCTTTGGGGGATTGAGGGTACCATGGACTGATGAGATTTTAAATGCAACAATTACGGCTCTGAAACACAGCAAGGAATTTTGCTTGACACATAGGAACATTCGGATTTGCGTTATCCAGCAAGTTTTAGGGACTTGCAGACGAAATATGGCAGAGAATATCAGTGCCCCCATATGGTTTTTAGCTGTTATGGTAAGTGGTTTTGAATCAGGTTAATGCACAAAACAAAGCCATTTATGTCATTGCATTAGAGGTTATGATTGCCAGTAAGTGATTTTTCTACAGAAAAAATAAAATATTTCTACAGAAAAATTTGGCAATAATCTTGGCCAAATATTATCAGCTGTGCCTTTCTCTGCAGACCAAATTAAATTTGAATCAGACTGTTATTGAAACATGAGTAATTGGTTTTCAAAATTCTGGCACCAGCAACAATTTTTCAATTGGTTGCCTGTGCGGGTGGGGGGACTTCTATCCCAAATAGCCCCCTCCCCAAATATTCAGCCTTGGCTCAAATGAATGTATTCAAATTTTATTAAAATGATACAACTATGTTTGCAGCATTCCTCATCTGAAATATACAGTGTGAGGCATTTAACTTGAGAATTTTAAAGTTCACTGAAACAAAGCATTTGTTAAAGAAACATCTTAAACAATGGTTGTCTGCCATCTGGGGTATTTTTACTGAGACTTTTTATGGTGACCTTGAAGATAATTAGCAAGGTCAAGGTCATTCTACCCCCTATTTTTAATTAAGATTCTTATTCTACACATACAAATAAGGCACATTTGTTTGAAACATTTTTCGATTTGATGAATATTTTCAAGGAGTTTTAGCATATTAAGAATAACTATTTGCAATTCACAATTATTTTTTATCTGATGATGCTTCACATTGTTGTAATGATTATCATCATTCAGCATGATTGTAGCACTGTGTTCCTAATGTTAACATGTCATAGGCACAGATATCATACAATAGGATACAGTACATGATACAATAGGACAACCAAATGTCAAATGCATGTAAGGCAAATAAATAATATGTCCATATTAAACACTAGTATAACTGTATCAGACACCATTTTGTATGTACAATGTTTACATCAATTACTCAAAATGATGCCCTTCAACCTCAATGCACATTTTAGTACTTCACAGAAAGGAAGCATGGCCATGTAATAAAGCTTCTCCATCAATAGTTCTATGTGCACTTCTGATCTGTTCTTTTATGTTTTCTGCAGTGTTTGGCACATCACAATAAATCATTTCTTAAAGGTATTCTATCAGGAGATGTTAGATCTGGTGATCGAGCAGGCCAGTTTACTGGATGACTTCATCCTCAGGGTTGTCAGGGGAAACCTGGGTTTGTCAGGGGATTGTATAAAGTTGTTTAAGAAGTCAGGGAATTTGTTACCCAGGCTTTTCACTTAAAACTCGGGAGTCTTTAGTTGCATAAATCAATCCATCTGCACCCCTTTTCATTCTTATGTGGGGATGATTCATTTAAGGAAATGAGTAATGTTTTCCTGTCTGATGCTATACTGTATAATTTGTAAGCCTTAAATTTGTTTTAGACTACTAGGGAGCCCGCTTAACACTCCTCAAAGGTGAGTTGAATGAGATCTTATTTGCTAAAGTTCAGACTTCTGCAAGCTGTTGCTATTAAATATGATACTTGAGGGAAAGCGGTTAATATAGATTAGAACAGGATATGCAGGATGTGCATATTTAATAAGGAATGGACAAACAAGGACTTAAATCCATATTGGTGTGACTGGTTAGCAGAATTTCCAGGAAATATTCACTTTGACTAGTGTAAATTGTGTCACACAACGTTTTCTCAGAGCAACATGGGTAGGAAAGCTGTGGTTAGCCATGCACCTTATAGAAAACATTTAAAAACTGTGAAAGGATTCAAGACTCAACGAAGTATTCTGCAGTTGATATCAACCAAGGGCAGTCAACAAAGAACTACTACTACCAGAATAACAAATTAACCCAACCAACAAGTCAATTTGCCTGTCTATTGTATGGACTGGAATAATTAAATGCCTCCGCATCCAAAAGCAAATCGATAATGCATGCGCCCGTAGGCCATTTTCTTGACCTCAACTCCGGCCCGGGTGAACGCTGAAATCCTCTTGCTGCCTCCTGATCCACCAACTCACGGTCCCAATCCTCCGCCTCAGCCAGTGTAGGATTTGGATAATTCTGCCATTCCCTTGGTGATAATGCTGCAAACGGCCGCCTGCCTGGTCTCCAACCCCAGGGCCGGCAAAATCCCCGACCGCCTCACTGCGGTCGCCATGGCACCTGGTTCCCACCATTACCATCCGGTGCATTATTTTGTTGGGCCGGCCGACCTGGCCTGCGCTCGACACGGATGCTGTCACCCATCGTTGCCGGACCCCGTCCGACACTGTGACGGTTACCACCACCGTAGGCGTTAGTTGCGACATGCCAATGAAGCTAAAATTTGAAATAACCTCATGCAACAATTAATTTCACAAGCACGACACTATCCCATATATCCATGCAGAATAGTCACTTTCCAACCAAAAAAATACCAACTATTCGAAACTCACCTGAGGCGATGCGCAAACTACTGAACAAAGGAAAGGTAAGAGGGAAAAAAATGGCGCTCACCTTACAGAGGCTGTGGAGGTCCAGATAATTTTTAAACCAGCTCCGTCCAGGAGCAGGTCAGCCCTATGCGCCTGACCAGATGGAGCCATCTATTGGCATTATTTCAAAAATTAATACATCTAATTGCCAATACACGATTTTTCTCCCTGGGTATACTTTTTTTAGATTACTAACATGCATAACTGAAATAGGAGCCGTACCCTTTCTTGTATCCCTAAATGCATAATTTACTGGGGATGTTTTCTTTACATTCTGATATGGTCCATGAAAAGGCATCTTGAACTTCCCCTGGGCTAACTGGGCTGGGGCCAAATCTCTCACCAGAACCTAATCACCAACTAAATATTCCACCACCCTATGAGGTTGATCAAACCGCACTTTCGATTTAACATGGGCCCTTCCGAGGGCCCCAACGCCCGCAACCGTCGTTTTCTAACTGGCCCCACCAATGGGGGCTGTTTCACCGTATTATGCACCGGAAGATGCGGCAGAAATCCATGCATCAATTCAAATGGGGACGCCTGCAATAACGCCTGCTTCGCGAAATTATACGCAGTTACCTCACGACTTAGGGCAACCATCTACCCCATTGACATTTTCCTCCCGGGGCTGTTATTCTAACTGTTGTGAGAAGGGTCTGAATCATTCTTTCCGCCAAACCATCCACCTGCTGATGGTACGAAGTTGAGGCTCTATGCGCTATACCATACAGTGCATAGCATATTAATCCGGACACTGTCAATTTGCATCGTAATTAAGTCAAAACACATCATATGCAAATATTGAGTTTATTCCCACAAAATATATGCACAGTAAAGTTCTGAAGTGCATTTAACTTGTTGCAAAACCAAATAACAGAGTTGTAATAAAATAAGATGATAAATCAGTGCAAAATATCCATTGCATATTTAACCGGACATTGTATACAATTTGTCATTTAGCGACCCACATATCCCTCACTATGCCGTATCACATTGTACACTCTATTTGGCATTGATAGGTCAAAGTTTTGCATGAATTCTGGGTCCAACGTTATCCAAGCATCTTATTACATTTTTAAGTTCAGTCACAGAGCTGAATTGATGTCCACCACTGTACGCTTTCTGAGCTATCATTTCCCAGAGGTTTTCCACTGGGTTGAAGTCTGGGCTTCATGCTGGCCACTTCATTACTTTGATGTTGTTTGTCTTGAACCTTGCCCAATCGGCCTTTGATGCATGAGCTGGCATATTGTATTGTTGGAATATCCATTCTGGACCACAAAGTTTTGGTCCTGCTTCAAGCAAATTGTTGGGTAGCATTCCCTGATAGCATTCAGAGTTCTTCTGTAATTTACAAAGGCTAAATCTGCAGTGCTTTGAACCCAAATGCACTCCACACCAACTCAGAGCCACCACCCATTTGATGCCTTGAAAACAGCTCCTCCTTTCATATGTAATGCCAATAGTAGGCCCAACCATCTGGTCCATCAAAATTGAACTTCTTTTCATCAATGAACAGCACTCCCATCTACTTATCAGTCCAACTTATATGGTTTTTAGCCCATGATAGCCTTTCTGTTATGTTCCAAGAAGTAAGTGGTGGTTTGCACAGTTTCTTCTTGTACGTCCGTGTAGCTGTATCCCTCGGAGCTCACCATAAAGTTGTGCTACTGCATGGTCAATCCAATGCCTGTTTGATACAGCTTGCAGTGGCCTGCATCTTGGAACAATACCTTGCAATTCTCGTGCGTACAACTTTGGTTTCGGCCCTCTTTTCTGATTGTCATGGCTATTACCTGTACATGAACCTGTTTGCCTTTGCAAATAACCATGAACACTTGATTTTCATCTGTGTACACCTTTCTTGTAGTCTGACAAATCTTTAACTCTACCCATTTTGATTGAATGCTGCAAACATTGTGCAGTACTGTAAATATCTCTGGAATGGTGCGGCTAAAAATAGTCAACCATACTACGCAATTTGTACTTTGTTTCTTGGAATATGACCGCTGCATAATCGTCCATCCGTATAAATATGCAATGGAAATTTTGCACAGATTTATCATCTCATTTTAATACAACTCTGTTATTTGGTTTTGCAACAAGTTAAATGCACTTCAGAACTTTACTGTGCATATATTTTGATGGAATAAACTCAATATTTACTAACGATGCAAATTGACCGTGTCCGGATAAATATGCTATGCACTGTATTCCTTAAAAAATTTCTGGACCCTCACACTCAACTGCGGGGTCCCACTATCAAAGATTAACTCTAGGTTTCCCAAATTTATCAAACAGGGCCAAAAAAACCGTTCAACCACCGCAGCATTTGCACTCTTAAAGCGGGCCACTTCACAGAATCTGGTGGTGTAATCCACCGCTACCAGCCAATACGCACAAAACCCAACCGAAGGGGAAATCGGCCCCGCAAAATCAAACCCCCACTTTTCTGCTGGCCCTCTACCATTATGGGTTCCAACAATCTCTGTGGTAACACTGGGGATCTCATTCCTCTGGCACTGTTTGCATGATGCTACAAATTTGGCGGCCGCTGCCTTCATCTGGGGTTGATAGTATGCACGTGACACAAGAGCCAGTCTTTGATATGCTAAAATGCCCTGCCAACGGGTGATCATGGCATTCCTTTATCACTCTGCCGCAAATGCTCGGGAACCACCAATAAAAGCCTGGAAGGCTAAGAAGGGTTATCCCTGCATCCCCGGGTCCTGACTTTGCTCCTTAGCCATATCTATCTAGCACTGCTCCAGGTATATATACAAATCATCTTCCACTCCTAAGGACACTTGCTGTTCCTCTACAGGGTATATACTCAAACAATCCAAATCAACATGCAGCCTTCTCTTAAAAACTACCTCATAAGTAAATTCCTCAATCTTAGCAGCCCATCTCCCAACTGATTTGAGGGGTTCTTAAGAGATCACAAATAACGCAACGCATGATGGTCGGTAACTATTGAAACCTTATTTAAGAACAAATAGTGACGGAATTTCTCCATGGCCCATACTATTGCCAATGCTTCCAACTCTGTCACCATATACCGGGTTTCCGTCGGCAACAGGGACCGGCTTGCAAAAACCAGTACCTGCTGATTATGCCTAATTCCCTGATACAGGATTGCTCCCAACCCCACTCTTGACACATCAGTGTACAAAGACAAGGGTAGCTGCTGGATTGAACGTGGACAATATCGGGGTTATACACAATGCCTCCTTTAACGTCCTAAATGCTTCCTCACATAACTCCGTCCACCCAAACGGTACCGATTCCCGCGTCAAGTTAACCAATGGCCTGGCTATACTAGCGAAATCTTTAATAAATCGCTTATAATACCCACAGACCAAAAACTCTTGATTCCCTTCCTATTCCCGGGCCGGGGAAAGTTCCGTACTTCCTCAATATTGTAAGGGTCCATGGCAACCCTTTCAGCGCTAACCACGTGACCCAAATACTTCACCTGCTCATATCCAAAGAAACACTGAGATGGCTTTAACCTAATATTATGGCAGGACACGACTTCAAGAACCGCCCTTAAGTGCTCCAAAAACAACTCAAAAGTCGAAGCCAAAACAATATCATCCAAATATATCAAGCACGCCTCCCACTTCAAATGCAAAAAAATTTGGTCCAATCCCCTCTGCATTGTGGCTAGTGCATTACATAGCCTGAAGGGCATTCGAGTAAACTCGAAATGCCCCTCGGAACATTAAGAAGCTATCTTTTCCCGGTCTCGCTCCCCCATAGACACCTGCCAGAAACCAGGCATCATGTCCAGGGTCAGGAACCAGGCCAAACCCTTCATGGCATCCAGTGCTTCATCAATGCACGGTAATAGATAGCTATCCACTACCGTGTCCGCATTTAACTTCCGATAATCTATGCAAAAATGTACAGACCCATCCTTTTTCTTGACCAGAACCATTGGGCTAGAATATTGGTGCTTACTAGAAGCCACCACCCCTTGACGGCACATTTCCCTCAATTTCTGGCTTACAATATCTCTAACTTTCGCCGACGAACGTCGAGGTGCGACATAAGTCGAGGCATGATCCCCTGTATCAATAGTATGAGGTGGCAATTTGCTCAACCCCAGATCTTGCCCAGACAGTGCAAAAGTATTCCTAAAACTAAGCAATAATTTACGTAAAGCTTGTCGATGCGCCTTCGTCAAAGTGGGCCCTATCTGGAGCATGGAGTCCAACCCCTCCACCTCAGAGCACCTCTCCACCCACTCCTCTCTACTTCCTGAAGGGTCAAACAGCATCACCTCGGGCGTTTCCAAAGCAGAAATCGACGCCACCTGCGTCCCCACATCCAGATTCAATGCTTCCGCCATCAAATTCCCAATCTGAAAGAGACGACAATCATAATCATTAATCTGCATTACTCCCCGCGCAGATGTTCCCTCCAAGGGCAACGCATGAACAAGCACCAAATCACACTTTCATGTCTGTTCCGGAATCCGACACATCACCAACAAAGTCGAACACTTGAGACAACGTTACTGACTGTAGTAGGCGAACAGGCAACCCGTTCAATTGACCCATTCTTTCCTTCACAGACTCCATCCATCGCACTCCTTCTTTCCCCTCAATCTCATTCTCAACACCAATTCGCACCGAATGTTCGCTCCCGTCAACCTCCCGGGTGTCATCTGCCACTTGCGAACCGCCAACGGGTGTATCATGTTGCTTCACAAAAGGAAAGTTCTTCCTGTGTATCTTGAAAGCAAAACATTTCATTAATAGGCGATGGCACCAGACCCGTGCAACGTGCACATTTTTTTGCCCAACAGGGCCACTCCATCTGGTTATTGAAGAATCCTAAACCGATGGGTCAACGTCCGACCAAAGATGGTTAATTCTATATCGCAGGGTCCCACGATATCCACTGCACGGCCAGAAACATCATACAAAGACTTGCCTTGAAAGTCTATTAACCGATAAACCCAACATTTTAAGAAGACCCTCTGACAACTTGGAAACAACCGATCCTCCATCGACGACCATAAACACTGTCCGTGTGCCAATACACACCTGGGCAACTGAAGAGAACACTTCATCTGTTATATCACCATTTTGGCCCGCTACCTCATTTCACTGGTACCACCATACAAGGTCTACCCGTTCTCAATTCCGCCACGGTATCCTTACCCATTCGTTTCGGGCAAAACCGCTTTATTTGTGCAGGCTCCCCTCTAAACGCGCAAAACACTTATAAATCTTGGATGATCTGACACTCCGCTCCACCAGCATATGCTTCTCCGTCCCAGGGCTCGCAGCTATCCCTGGCGCCACCGCCAGTGTTGGTCGACCAAAAACATAAGTTTCCGCCAACACCATAACCGCCAACCAAAATTCCTCAGTTGTGTAGCATCGGCGACCAGCCTGTCCAACGTGAAAAATGGGTTGCAGGCCCAAAAAAATAATCAGAATTGTGTCCAACACTGGTGTATGCAGGTTCAAGGTTTGCGCCATCGAGGTCAAATCGATTAGATAATTTCGTACCGGCTCATTCCAACCTTGACGGCGTGAAACATACTTTCTCCACAAGCATGGATTATACATTAATGATCCAAGCATTCTTTTCAAATACTACATCAACTCAAACCATTGCATGTTAAGAAGTCAATCACCATTCGTGGTAAACCATTTCGCTGTGTAACCAGTCACATTTTGCCTCAGGCACCATTCGTACGTTGATACCGGCAGTCCCTCCGACTGTATCAACACCAGAAAAGAATTAATAAAATCCGTGACGTCAACCACACTATCGTAGAAAGGGCCATTTTCTTGATAATTAATCGTCACCGGTTGGGCCCCTTGTGGTTTCGTTTCAGGCTCCATATCGATTATCACATTCGGCGAACTCTGCAAGTCCCCACAAACCAGGTGCCTGATACCACAGTACTGTGTAGCCTGCGCTGCTCATTTCATAAGCTCCGGGATCGAACCGCCCCAGGCCTTAAATACTGCCTGCTATCGGTCCTGACTCAAACCTTCTCCTTGCTGCACTCGTTTCCCCGTTAAAACTCCTTGAAAATCTTCATTAAGTCTGAGAATATTTCAAACAAATGTCTTATTTGTATGTGTAACCGTAAACAGTGTCTAAAATTACTCCCTGATGGCTGAACACCTTTGTCAAAGATGTTTCTTTCTCAAATGCTTTGTTTTAGTGAAATTCAATATTCTCAAGTTAAATGCCTGACCCTGTATAATATATTCCCCAGAGTCTATAATGGCCTTTTGATAGAAATTCATATTTTGCACAATCTCAGTGCTAAACTTGTTATTTTCCTGGGAGAATAGCTCAACCAGGGTTTATCAATGCATAACCAACAGAGCTTCCTTCAACTCTGGTGGACTGCAATCTAGTTGTAGTTTAAACCAGAGCAGGACAAATAGTGAAAGTTAGCAGTTTTAATTGGCATCCGCAGTCTAAAAATTTACATCTTTTATTTCATGGTATTTAACACAGTAAAGGAAATACTATTCATGAAAGTGATAAAAACAATTTGAATTTGGTGTAAACATACATGAACATTACATTTCGAACACTAGACACGTGTAATGCCTTTGCAGCTTTGACTTTTTCAGGGCCCTTTCTTGCAATCATATTCTTGCCAATGCACAACTGCATCTAGCCGAACATCAGGTAATGGGATATTCATTTTAGAACGTTTTCTATTTTTTGTTGATTTGCATGTCCTGGTGACAGGCTACTCAATGGACTGCCTCTTCTGTTTCTCGGGTCTTTTCCAGCTTTACAAAGTGATTGTGCTATATGACTTTAAAATTTTTAGTCATCATGCCTTTTGAATCCACTTTCAGTTGTAGACATTCTTGCTTATACAAGCACCAAGCATTCACACATGCTAGGTCTTGAAGATGAAAGAAAATCCGCATATACCATTTAGAGACTTCAGTGTTGTGCGATGTACAGCAATGTATTGATCAGTACTGTCCACATCGCCCACGAACTGATTATAAAATGCAATGCAGTTAGGTCGATCAATCTGTATCTGGGATTTGCTTTCCTTGCTCCATCTCGCTACTGTATCTGTTGGATTTGCACCAGCAAATGTGCTGAGAATTGCTACTCCATGATTGTCAAACCATTTTGTGACAGCTAGCTCAACACCATCTGCAAAAAAAGTGGGCATATTTGCCCACTTTTTTTCGATGGATTCCCGGCCTATTTTCTTCAAAACTGTTGTAAACCATTCCAGTTGTGTCATACATTACACAAATTTTGTATCCTTATTTTTTGGGTTTATTTATCAGATACTGACGAATTGAGCTCTTTCTTTTGAATGGTAAAATTTGTTAATCTACACTAAAAATCTCTGGTTTTGGTAACTTTTGACAGACATTTAACAAACTTTGAATAA
Organism: Julus scandinavius; assembly: GCA_034696685.1. Classification (NCBI taxonomy): domain Eukaryota; kingdom Metazoa; phylum Arthropoda; class Diplopoda; order Julida; family Julidae; genus Julus; species Julus scandinavius. The sequence goes on from JAQGAE010001485.1 coordinate 17,243, forward strand.
CAGGCCTTTTTTTGTAGAGACGGTCATATTCACTGTTATTGGAATCCATAACTTGGTGTTCATTGTCATTTAAATGAAGGTTGGGTTTTAATTGACATGTATATCGCAAGGCCAAGAAACTGTTTTAATTTAAAAAAAGGTAAGAGCAAGAGGCTTACGACATTCTATTGGATTGCATACGTATTTGATTGATCTACTAAATATTGCAGGAGTTCAGGTCTAAACATGAAATCATAATATTCCCTAGGTGTTATTGTCATTGATTGCTATTTTGGGTTGCAATACAAATGTTTTTTCAACCATAATGTTATTATGCCTTGGTTTTGACCATCTTAGCAGGGGCCAGACTATTTTGCAGTTGTTCTGGCTGATGCACGTGTAATTGAAGCAGTAGCTATTGTTGATAGTGGCACATTATCATCTGATGAAGAAAAATTGCAAGCTGATTGGTCAGAATCAGTTGAATCACTTTCTTCAATTAACTCCATAGGATTTACCACGAAATTTTCAACAGAATCTGCATCCAATTCACTGTTATCACTGTCATCAGGTTGCAATCTTATCATGCATTTTAAAGTAAATTTTGTCTTGTAAAATAACTTGAAATTCATTTTGATAGTCTAAAATATCTAAAAAAGGCTTCACTGTAAACATTATTCAAATCAAGTATCACAAATGTATAGCATATTTTAATTATAGGCCTACCCTTACCACATGGTGTTGCCCATAGGCAACACACAGGAAAAGCTATGAGAATTTTTAAATATTGAAGCTAAATCAATTTCTTTAACACTAACCACTACTCACACACTAAAATCAATATAGATATTTAGATATTTATTAGTAAAACACAAACTTACACCGACTTGCAATGAGGTGACCAAATCCAAAATGTATGCTGTTTCTATAACCTGAAATGCACATATCAGATTATTTTGGAGATAGGAGCATTCAGATACTTATACTAAAGGCATTGGGGCAAAAACTTCTAGCAAGCATGCATTGAACAAAGACTAATAATAATGTTGTCATGTTAACCACAGGCAACACTGTGCAGTTTAGGGTAAAAAGATGCTATATAAACACAAGCCTGCTCATGCTAAGGTATACGAAACTATCACTTACCTTATGATCCTTGATCAACTTGATCATTTGTCTCCAGGTGCTGAAAACAGGAGGGTTTTTATGCCTCGAAATATATTTATGCGCCCAGCTTAAAAGTATTAAGTCAAGCATGCAAAAAAAGAACTAAGTCCAAGGCATACACTTTAACCAAGCTTTTTATCTTGCTGGGCTTCTCTTAGCGCTCTTGAGAGAATAACAAAAACAATGCACACAATTAATACACTATCAAATGTATAGCCAAATATTTACCCTAGCTTTGGTCCCTTGGTCTTTGATTCAATACAAAAGGAAATGGCTGCTGCCATTACCATATGCTCTCCACTAAGAGCAAGAATTACTAGCACATCCAGACTGAAAAAGTACTAGTAATAAAAGAGAATGAAACAAAGGGAAGGAACAAGGAGGTAAAACACATTTTAAACCTACAGGACCTACATTCAAGTGGTCCCATATGGCATGTCATCAAAGGGGGAAACTTGAACTAGATGGAGGTACAGCTGGTGACACACAAGGCAAAGTGGGTCACTGCAGCTAGGAGACTCAGTTTTGGCACCGAATTCAAGTTTCTTGAGTTTGAACTGTGCCTTAACAGCCAAGAGGAGCATGTCTATACAAACCTATACCTAGTTTTATGGCCTAGATACATTCCAGAAAATTAGGCCTTATATTGCAAAGTTGTTTAATGAATCAATTATTACCATAGGAACCCATGCAATTCAAATTTTTACAAAATATATTATTTTAGTTCATAAAGCATTTTATTACTTTTATTTTCTATGTAAGTACTTAAATGAAAATACAAGTACAAAGCAATGTACTAATAATAAACGTTAGTTAAAAAAGTCATATGAACATATGTATGCATACATATAATGAAAAACAACCAGTGGCGGCTCATTCATAGGCACTGTGGAACTGCAGCACCCACAATCACTGGATATCATCAATAACATTTAATATAACAATTGTTTTTTCTTTAATTGTTTCTAATTTCATTTCTTAATCTATTGTTTAATTTATTTAAATAACTTTTTAGTCATCCCCTAGTTAATGAAAAAAGATTTTAAAAAGTTTGTATGCAACTGCGTTTCACAGTTCCAGCGGCGAAGTGTTTGACTTGTGCGCATGCGGACATAGGAAGCTGCACACCGGGCTGGAAGCAAGAGAGGACTGTTGCTCCCACAGTCGCGACTGGCCTGCTTCACAGCGTTACTCGCAGCACCCCCACTGATTTTTTCTACGAACCCCATACTGAAAACAACAAAATGTTTTAAAACTGTTTAAATCGAATGACAAACATTAACATGAAGTATAGTAAGCTATAATATGCTGCCATCATCACTTTCTGCTTGTTGTGGACTGACCCAGTTTAAAATAGTGTTGCAACAATGTCTGCTTTGCCTTGCTTTCTGCTTCTTTTTGTAGGCAAATTTACTTCCTTTGTATTATTACCTCATGTAAAATTTTTTTGGCCGTATAACAAAACATTGTGGGCTGTATATTGAGCATTTGAATGCTAAAAAGAGTCCCAACTGTAACCATAAAAAATGCGTTAATTCGACAGTTGCATACAGGCATCTGCATAAATAGCAGGTAATTGTGGGGTCACCAACCAAAGGTATACCTTTAAAGCACTCATCATGTTTCCACATCAGTTTGCATTTTCAATGAGCTAGCCTAATTCAGAATAGTGCTACAATAAAATGGAATAATTTTATATTTTAAAAATACTTGTTCATTTAATTAACATTTTGTATTGTGCCTATGCATTTAACTTTAAATTAGGAAATTGAGACATGACTTCAGAAAAGGTTTTTATAAACGTTCTCTTAAACTTTTTAAACTTTTAATAGTTTCTCATCTTACCTTTTGTGTTATTCAATGTGTATCTTTTGTAATAATTTTTTTAACTTAATAACACTTTCCACAATTAAAATTTAACTTTATTTCTTTAAAACATATACATTATTTAATATGTACATTTGTATGTTATAATTCTTAGATTACCAACTTCATCAGTATATAAAGATGCAGCTAGATCTGTGATTTGTCAGTGGAATTATCTTGCAGATGATTCTGTGCTATCAACATTGCCTTCTGTTAGAATACTACTAATCAAATAGATATTTTAAATGATTTATCACAACTATAGATGTCAATATATTAATTACATTTTAATTGTATACAGGGTTTTTGGGTTAAAAATTGTCACAAAGGTTTTGAAACAAATATTGCTTATCTTAAATTTGTGGACACAAAGACCAAATTTAACATTAAAAGTAGAATTGTCTAGAAGTGACTTGCATGACGCATGTGCTCCTGATGGGTAGGATGAACTGTCAATTAAAAACGCATATACAGGTCATACAAAATCATTTAAAAAAACTAAGTTACAAAAGTTGAAGAAAACATCATGGACGACATGTTTTTTGTCGTAAAAAATACATCGACGAAGGTCACCGAATTGCTGAAATCTTGTCTGAATTTCATTTTTTAAAGTTGGAGAATCAGGTGAATATGCATGCATTATATGTATAATTTAGATTTTTTTTAATTGGGCAAGAATTCGACAGATATTAGATTATTTCATGTTTATTGTAGCTCAATACTAAATTAGGCCTACTCATTAATAATTTAAATATTGAAAAAGATTTCATCAAGTCATTTGCAGTGATGTCAAAAAGCTTTTGGACATTGCATAGAAAAAGCATTCTTCTCAAATAAGCAAACTTGTGGGAATATGAAGACAGCAGCAAATGGTGTATGCATTAATAAACTAAGTAATTTTGTAGAAATTATTTCTATTGACTGATACAATCGTAAAACATGCATTATCATCTTTAGCTAAACAAATGATCTTAGCTCAGTCCCTGCTGGAAGAATTCCTTGCGTGTACAGATAAGTTGCTCAAAAAGATTGAAGTACATTCATTCATTTTCAAGTCTTAAACATACATTTGTTATAAATTTACATTTTCTTATAAATTTGCATTTTCTTATAATTTTTCAAATATTTTTTACAGAATACAAAAAAATTGAAAGTGGCAGCTGCAGACATTTTCAATCTGCTTTGATATTTCAAAATTCTCCATATTCAAAAGATTTTAAAGCAGCAGTTCCAGCAGAAGGAGAAATCACTGCAAGAACTTAATCTTGTGAAACATACAAGGGTGAGTCAAATGAAAGTGAGCCAACCAACCCCATGCGAAAATGTTTCGATCCATTATCTGCGACTCATGCGCATAGCAAACAGACAGCTCTCATTTACGAAAGCGATACGTTGTTGTGAGAAAGTTTTTTAATGCTCTCAGTGGGTTGAAAACTGGTCCTGCTCAGTATGGACGCTCCAAAAAAAGAGCAGCATGGTGTGGTCAGATTGTTGACATCTGAAGGCGTTTCCCAACATGACATAGTCGTTGTATGGCTGCTGTGTACGGCGAACATTGTATTTCATTGGCCACTGAAGCGTTAGAGCAAACAGTTCGAAGAAGGACGTGGCAGTTGCAAAGATGATCCAAGACCGGGCCAAAGCCACGGTTCAAGTGGAAAATGCGACAACATCCACCTTACAGCCCTGACCTATCGCCTTGTGATTTCCACATTTTTGGGCAATTAAAAAAACAGCTCAAGAAACTATTTATGTCGGACAATGACGTAGAGTCGGTTACAGACATTCTAAAGCAGCTACTCAAGGACTTTTATCAGAGGGGACTCAATCGCCTCGTTAGTCAGTGGGATAAATGTCAAAATTCTCATGGCGACTACTTCTAAATAAAGTACTCAGTTTGTCAAATATTTGCATTGGCTCACTTTCATTTGACTCGCCCTTGTATTATTATATCTTTTAGCCAAGTACTATACATTTGGTTTAAAATATACTAAGCAATGTGGCTGTTTAATTGTCCTTCAAAAAGGAATTTTAGACATTGGAAATGAAAAAAATGAAGGAAAAGCAAAAATTACTATTCAGAAAGCAATTTAAATAGTTTTGTTAATTGTTGTTCAACGTGTTTGATTGTGTGCTTTACTGTAAAAAAACGAGCTTCATCCAAATGTCCCTTACTTAAAAGGGTCTTAATAAAGAATTTAATGTAAATATTTTATTTTGTAATTATTTTTCTGCCATTGTAGATTGAACAAGATTATTATAACTTTGGACCAACCCATATGAAAAAAATATATATGGAGAATATGTATTTTCAAAACTTTTTAGTTAGATATGGACAATATACTGAAGTTGGCCCTATTTCAGTTTATTTAATATACAGTATGTAAAATTTATATTCACCCCACCACCTTGTTCATGCTATGGATGCTTATAACATGTTTCATAATCA